>JARWCS010323661.1:0-12679 GCA_034783895.1 Geukensia demissa | reverse complement strand
TAAGCCTTATGGAGAACTTTTTTGTACATTGACAGAATTTGGTGGTAAATTCAGTCTAGTTATGTATTAACTAATAAAATTGAAAACTGCACAACTTCCTGAAATTAAGGATGATTCTGAATTTTAATCATTTATTTTCCCTGTTTTCATAGCTGTCAAATGGACTATACCAAAAATCATAGGCGAGACAAAAACTCAATTTTCATTTGGACTTCCACTTCACAGGAACAATACCTGCACGTATTGCATTAATTTCCAAAAAACAATGATATTTCTTGGAGATTTAACACCTGTTTATTCATAAACAAAGAAAATTAGTCAATAATTTGGAGATTACTTTCTACAAATGTCAGTGAAACCCGAAAAGTACCATAGTACGTAAGTGATACTTTCACTGTAAAGACAGGCACTTGGACATAAAAATAAACACTCATACATTATTAGTAACAGTTTATTCTCAATGTAACAGTATTCAGCACACATTTTCTAAACTTTTATTAGTTTGTCATGTTTCCATTACTGATGATTTTTCACCTTCAAAATGGAAACATAATGTGAAACATGTGAGGGCTTACATCAAGCCCTAATCCAAGACATTATCTAGTATAGATAAAAGTGTTGTTCAAAATATATTATTATTTTTCTACATAATAACCCTATAATGTAAATCAATGTAACCATCATATGAACACATAATGCTGTTTATTATCTACATAAATTTGATTGAAATTGGTATCTAACTACTATCTTTTGGACTATGTCTATGTGGGTTATAAGTCTATGAGGACTATGAGACTCTGTGGACCCTAAGTCTAATCTGTCTAAGTCTAATTTTCCCCATAGACCTGTACCGGGAACAGCATTCATAAACAAAGAAAAATGACTCTTCTTATATTCTGAAAAATATGGTTGAAAGAAGGTCACCAAAACATAATAATGCAATTTACAAATTTAAAAAACGTCTTTGGCCTTTCTAAATAGTCATGTGAATTTCATAAGAAAAGATACTTCATACTCAATTTTCTTAAAAAAAAGGTTTTAAATGAAATATAAAGGGAAATTTTGGAGTGGTGACTCATTTGGCACCATACTGTGCACATTATATATGTAGGTGAATTTGACTTTATAAAAGATGCTTAATGATTCACATCCTGATTACAAGCATGCAGATTTTTAAAGAAACTGCCCTTGAACCATATTAGTATAAAGGTGCATAGTAATTTACCCATTTTCATGTTTGGCTAACATCCATTTTCAACACTTTCACAGCTTTGGTAGGAAAATGAACATGCAGTTCTCTCATTCTTTTTACAGAACATACTAAAGGGGTGAAAATCTTTTGATATCTAGTTATAAAATTTTAAATAAAATGATTTATACTCCTTTGAAGAAATCATTAAACAACAGATAGTGTAACTTACATGGCAAAAATGAGTGCCCAACTCTATTAAAAAAAATTTCAAAGCAACACAACAGTGCAGTCTATCCCAAATGTCATCGGTCTGATAGTCCTGACAGGTAAAATTTTGGTTGGACCGACAAACTACAATCTTTTTCCGGACCAAATGTCCGATGTGTTCCGGGACTAGTTCCGAAATTTATTTTTTGATGCATGTGCGATCTGTAGTATAAAACCTATCAGGCTGTCTGTCCGAATGACAGACAGGACCTCAGACAATTTGGCACAGACTGCAGTGTCAACATCTTCAACACAATATAAGCAATAATAGAGTTGGTCCCTTTCAAGTGTACAGTATACTGTAAACATGGAAATTTTCGTGTGGGGGTTATTTTCACTATTTCAAGTTTTGAACTTTTACACAAAAATTACCCCCACACGAACATAAAATTTTGTTTAGTTATTACTATACAAATAGCTTATACCGTGAAATTTATACCCATGCAAAATCTTTCAATTCACATTTTGCAAAAAAAATTACCCCACAAAAACATCTAGTAATCAATATCATATTTTTCATGAGAATCAGAACAATATCTATTTACATGTAATATAATATATTTCATTATATATCATACTTAAAAAAACCTTACACACAATATTGAGAATACACTTAATACTTATATGATTATAAAATTATATGCCGACTTAATTTTAAAATACTGTATTAGCCATAATAAGCACCCAGCATTAGGGGCACTTAAAAAATTTTAACTATTATAGAATTTTAGAATGGAAAGGGGGGCTTATTATGGCAAATACAATATGCTGCCAGCAGCATCACAGAATACATATTTCAAAAGTACTTAATATTTACAACATGCTGTTCTATGTTTTATCTAAAAGTAACATAAAGATTTCAGAAAATAATGATCAAATATAGCCAAAAGTGTTTAATTTCAACAATGTTTACACTGATAAATTAACAAGGTCTTAACTCTTTGGCCATACATGTGCTTAAATTTTAGACAGGTCTCCGACTGACTCTGTTATGATGTGTTTTCCCCATTAACAATAAGATAAACCTGTGTACCCTAATGAAACACTTTTTAAATGCTGAGAAAATGAAAACAAATGTTAAAATCTGCATGATTAACTTGCTCTTATTTCTTTATCAAAAAAGAAAAAACTTTATATGCTAAATTATACAGATGAATTTTATATGACTTAATATCCAGTGGATGAAATGAAGGATGAAATTTACAACAACTTTGACATAAACTTCATGCATGAGACAGTCTATGTTAAGAAGATAGTTTTACAGATAATAAAGTACCCTTGATTTTTAATGAATATGATGTATGATTAAAAAATAATCATAAAAGTTCAAAGTGATTCCTTTCTGACACCATAAAATGGAGTAAATATTTTTTACTATAGCTATGAAAGTATGATTTAAATGGTTTTTTCAATTGGTTGTTCAATGATTTTCAAATATGATATAAACAAAAAATTGACACTTAAGATGAAAATTTCAGAAAAAATATATTGTGAATGAGAATATGTAATATGTTCTTAAAATGCATGATAAATATTTATTTATTCAACAGTAAAAAATGACAATTAAAAAAGATGATTAAAGTCCACAAAACTTTGGTATGCATTTAATATTATGACTCTTTTTTGGACTATAAATCACGTTTGGTGACAAATTATTTGTGTGAATACTTAAACCATATAATATACCACAGTTCAGTAAAATAATTCAAGCATTGTAAATGAAATGTTTTTGGTGATTTCTGTACATTTTCATACAATGCCATTGTTATGAAGTTTCATAAGAGCTTACCCACTATATATAATAAAATGCATAAAACAATATCCAATGTTTTTAGAAATAGGATTAATGCTTCATATTAGAAATAAATTTAGTAGGTCTTGTTCATACCAATCTTTATTTTCTGTGATAAATGTCAAAAATTTATATCATATGTGTTTGTCCCTTTTAATATAAATAAAATAGATACATGCTTTTTATATTGTATTTTTTATAAATATTAAAGAAAAAACACAACCATGCAGCATCAGCCAATTAAAAACTCATTTCCCCCCTCTAGTTGCTGAGATACATTATTCCGTTAAAAATCTTTAAAAATATACCTATTTCACCCTATTCAAAAAATTAAATAATGGGTCATACTGCAGTTATTTCCCCTGAACAGTGTGGACAACAATTAAATGTCAAATTATCAAATCTGGCATTTGGATGGTATCGAGCCACTGTATTACCAGGTCCAGGACTGCTAAGCTGGGTAGGCACATGTGTTCTTATTTCTTCTGTGGAAACTTGTCTCGATAGCAACTGGAATAAAATAAATATACTACTCCTATACACCATATAAATGCAACACATGAAATATACTGACATATTTATATTTTTTCCAAGACAAGACTAACACTGCAGCATATACAAATAAATAAATAGAAATATACTGAACAGAAATCTTAAAGGTTTCCATTTCAATTCCAAAGTAAGGTGTCTCAATAATGTTATATAGTAAAACTAATTTAAATGTTTGACTTCACATCAAAGAGGGTGGTACAGGGTTATTTTC
Organism: Geukensia demissa; assembly: GCA_034783895.1. NCBI lineage: Eukaryota > Metazoa > Mollusca > Bivalvia > Mytilida > Mytilidae > Geukensia > Geukensia demissa. The sequence goes on along the minus strand of JARWCS010323661.1, from coordinate 8,665 downwards.
GTGCAACGTTTTTACTGATTTTTATTTCATGTGTTGTCGTGCTAGAGGGTCGTTATTTGTCGTGTTTCACGTGTCTTGATAAAAATGCAACGTGCAAGCCATATTCTAATTTTTCGTTCCTCGTGAAATGACATTTTATTTCTTGTACTTCCGTGCGCGGGACCCCCCTGTACCACCCTCATCAAAAAGTGCCTTGTATGCAAGCATTTTGAAATACTCTATCAATGTGGCATTATGTTATATTCCAAATTATTTTTTGCACTGAAAACATGCTATTAGAGCCACTTTGTACATGCACAAGCAAAGACTGAAAAACTTAAAATGAAAATGAAAGCTTTTCAAATTTAATGTACTTACATTGTAAGCATATGATTCCGCATGAGTGAGTGTATCTTCCCATCTGCAGTCCATATTGAGGCTAATTTGAGGTGACAAGTTGCTTGGCAACAACCTATAGCGAATACTTTCAGTCAGACTGTGATTGCTTTTAGCAAGGTCAAGGTTATTATTGCAGTTCTGTAAAAGCGATCTCTGGCTATTCAAGGGGTCAAATGCTGCTCTAATCTGCTGAAGGCTCCTACAATGAAGGAAAAAAAATATAATATATTTTTTTCACATATTAAGCATCCGTTGTACTAAAATTAAATTAAATAACACTAAATAAAGCACTTTTGTTTCGCCTGCAATTTTTTGGAAGCAAGACATGTTATTTACACGGTCATTATCACCATCCACATTTGATGTTTTATCTCAGGTTCAAGTTTTTCCAAACTAGAATAGCTTTGTCAAGTTTTCATGGATTTTCATTAAACTAAACAGCTTCCTTATGTTGAAAATATAACACCAGAGGCTCCTAAGACTTTGTAATTGCTCACCTAATATACAGTTGGGAAGACAAAGTTGACATTGAAACCATGCGATTTAACTTTGGTACCAATAGAGCAACCTGTTATAGATAAAAGTATCCCACTGAGGCAGCCATCTTGATTGGCTGGTGGGGTAATCGGATCCGATTCTCAAAGAGACCCACCTAAGGACCATTCCACCAAAGTATGGTTCCAATTAAGTAAATAGTTTCAGATGAGAAGATTTTTTAATAAATTTCCCATATGGTCCTATGTTAGGCTCTGTTTGGCTGAGGGGGCCAACTTGGTTGGCGGTTGGGGTCATCAGATAAAATTCTGAAAGAGACCTACCTAAGGACCATTCCTCTAACATTTGGTCCCAATGAGCAAGCAGATTTTTTAATGAATTTCCCTTAAGGTCTTATGTTAAAATAAGTTTGGCTGAGGTGGCCATCTTGGTTGGCAGGTGGGGTCATTGGATATAATTCTGAAAGGGTCTCACCTAAGAACCATTCCACCAAAGTTTGGTTCCAATTAAGCAAGCAGTTTTAAATGGAAAGATTTTTTTCAAATTTACTCAAAAAATTATTATTAACTTAGAATTCCTTCTCTGTCTTAGCAATCAATTTAACCAGAAAAAGAAATTCCCTACCTACCTATTAATTTTTTAAGACCAGTTTTCTTTCTATCACAGCCATCCACCACCCCCATAATAGAAAAAACCTTCATGATTTATAAAATATATATAATATTTTACTTTTTTATAATTGCACTTGGTTTTTTTTCTCTGTCACTGAAGAATTAAATATTATATCTTACATTTCCTACATACAGATGTTTTGCTGTTGTGTAAACTTGTCACATCACTACCTGACAATGCCCAAACTCATTGTGATACTTGTTTACACAAAAGGCTTGACCTCATACAAAAAACCTTAATACAAGTGTGAAAATAATGTGTATTTATCAGTACCTGTTGCATTCCATCAGATTTGTTCTCAGTTCATGTCGTTCATCAAGGAGTTGTTGTAAAGCATTTTGTGATTCCTGATATTGCATTGCAAAAAAAGACTTGGCACTAGCCAGCTCATCAGCCATTACTCTGAAATCATACATTAAAATCATTAATATAAATTTAGACCATTGAAAAAAGACTTCCAGATTTTTATTCCTGCCCTTATTTAACATGCAAATTGGCAAAAAACAACACTGAACTCATTTTCATGTTAATATTAAATAGAAACCATACAATTACTGGTATTCATTTTTTAACTTTTCTAAAATATTTTCAACAGTGACACGGCTTAAGTGGGGGATAAATCGCTTTCATTTTAAATAAAAAACATAATAAAATCTGCTTGACCAACAAAAATTTTCAAAACTTTTGGATGAAATTTAGCAATTTTAAGTTGCTAATGTAATTACTAATGTAAAAGATTTGATGCACTACAATTATTGGTAGTATGAATCTTAATATGAGATACCTGCTGGCTAAATATTTACTCCTCCACATGTCAGCCTGTATAGATATGGCATCCAAATTTTCGTAGTCTTCAGACCTTTTCTTAGCAGTAAATCCCAACTCCTGGGTCAACTCTGCTCGATCCCTGAAATGAAAAAAATATAAAAATAGGAGATGTGGCATGATTGTCCATGAGATAGCCATCCACCAAATGAGTCGAATTTAAACTTCTACAGGTTAATGACAGTGAATTTTAACTTGTTGCATAACTCAGCTGGGTATCTGTCAGGAAAATGTAATTAACAACCCATACCGTAAAATTTTGTATTCCAGTAGTCTCCCTCTTGAATTTCTTTACTGGAATGACAACCCTTTTATCTGGCCAGATTTCTTTTGCATTACCTTGTTTTGTGCCAATTTACCTATTCTCTAGGGTTATCCCTTAACCCAACAAAAGGTCATCCATCCACTGCAGAAACAGACAATTTACCTTTCCATAAAGACAATATTATTTTAAGTAAATCGTTTTTCAGGCCTTATTTATCATTTTCCCCCCAATATTCTCATATAATTAAAATTTCATAAACATATTTACAACCTGCGTAATATCCGAACAATTTACTTAACATAGGTCATCAATAAGATAATTAATACCTTGTGGGCGTAATTTACTGCTAACCATTTTTTGGACAAGACAAGACTACTCTCTAAATTCTTTTGAAAGCCAACTTCCAAGTGCAAATGAATAGGCCTCTCAAGAGGTGACTACTTGAAATACATTTTCCACAAGTTCCCCTATCCAAATTATTCATCATTCAGAATGATACTCTGAATATTAGGAGATAACTGTACTGAGTTTAAAATATCACTTGATGGTTACAGATTTGCTTTTAATGCTTTGTGTCACCATTAAAGCAGATACTGTTTTGATAACATGTGTGATAACAGTTAATCCACAAAAGTGCTTTACACACAAGTTAAATCTGGCTTTTGCGTATTTGTTATAAAGTTAATGATGCAAGATATGGATCATGCCTTTCTGGCATATATTCCACATTCTTTCTTTTTAATATAATTACTGAGTTTTTTCTTGTGCTTTGTGGAGTCTATAATAAGCTTCCCTGTGCCTCTTATTTATTTTCATAATTTTCACAGTTCGGGTTAAGTTATTTCTTAAGGAGGCAATGATAAATAGTTGAACTTAGGCAAAATTCTGGGGCCAAAAATTGTCCTGACTTTGTACCTTGCTAATCTTTCTACTCTTGATTCCAGATCATCACCTACAGATGCCACTAGTAACTTCTTTAGTTCTGAATTCACCTGCAATTAATGAGAACTCATGTACTACAATCCAAATTTGAAAGACATTAAGAATGCTGCATTTCATTTGATCAAATATACTGGGAGGCTATCCAATCTCACCATGAAATCCAATTTCGCAAATGCTACTGTTTAACAAAATTTTTTATGTTTTTCTTAAAATGTTATGGCTTCGATTTTTGTGAATGAATACCATTTGCTTTCAGATTGTTCTGATTTTTCATTCAAAAAGAAAACTGCTGCATGGCAAAATTTGGGACATAGAGAGATTGGGTTCTTAACCAGTTTAATTTTTTAGTTAACATGAATTATCAAATAATTCTGTACATGCATCTTATTAAGTCATATTATCATAGTTTTATTAATTACAACAACAATTTTTTGGGGATTTATTACAACAACAATTTTTTTAAGTATATTAAAATGGCAAATGTATTGATATCCATATACATATTATATTTATGAAAATACAAAGATTAGAGTAAATGTCAGAGACTCCAGTCTAACTACCTGAAAACAATGGGAATTTACTAATTTAGAGGTATCCAGAAGCCCTTCAATAAGTGTGGAATACCACTCCCTGTGGAAATCTCTAAATACATAAATATCCATATATAATATTGTACCTTTACTTGTACATCTAGTTCACCCTTTAACCTGGCAACCTCTTCCTTTAACCTTTTGACCTCTGCTTCATTACCAGGCCACTCTAAAGGTGAAGGATTCCTCAGCACCATTTCTAGTTTTGGTGTCTCCTTCTGTGGTTTTATTTCATCTTGGTCCAAATAAGGTTCCACTTTACTGACAGGTTTTACTGTACCCACTGGTAACGATACATTGTCACGATTGTCATTTGTTTTGTCAACAGCACCTTTGGATGGTTCAGCTGTTGTTATGTTCTTTTTCTGTTTACTTTTATTGACTTGGAAGCTGTATTTTGGTAATGGATGTCTCACTAATATTGTTCCTTTTGATGTTAAGTCATCTGGTGTAGATGGCGCTCTTGGCAACTGTCTTCCTTTTGATTTCAGATCTGAAGTTCCATCATGAGAGATTTGAATTTCACTTTTACAAGGTGTTAATTTTTTGCCAGATGATGGAATGCTTGCTGCCATCACACCTAAAAATATAAAATATATAAATTAGTCAGTTTTCTAGCTAGGATTTAAGAAGAGGGGCACAACTGTACAAAATGGGCACTTTAGCGTGATTTCAAAACAGAAGAGGCCACAATTGAAATCGATTACCTAGATGAAATACCAAAAATATCTTGTTATTTTTGTTTACTATGCAGTTCAATAAGACTGTTTCTTTTATTGAAACACAAATTCAATATCATAACCCTTTATTTTCATTAAAAAGAAGCTGTTTTACATGTACTTGCATCTCAGAAATACAAAGGGCAGAGGGGAGCACCAAAAGGGTAGAGGGGTGCTTGGGCTAGCTAGAACTGTTAGTACTGGAACATATGTATAATATTCATGTATTTTTAGCAGAAATTACTAGCTAGTACTTTGTATCCTGTGACCTTTTTGGAATATAAACTTACAAATAAAACAGGTTTGTTTGAGATTCTCATGCAATATCATGCAATTGCAGTACTAGATAAAACAACAGTGTAGTATATTTTTTTGAAAATTGCAGGTTTTTTGGTTCTGAAATTACAGTATAGTAAATATGCTGCCTTTTTACTGGTCAGTACTACTGTTTGGAATCCATATGAAAAAGATATTGGATTAATCAAAATAATCGGAAACCATGTTCCGATTCAATTATTGGTTATAATCAATTTTGATTCCTCAAATAATTTAGGTATGTATGAAAATACTTCTTCTAATTTATTATTTGTTTTACTAAAGTGCCTAAGATATAGCTACATCTATGAATGTTTTACATAGACAAGTATAATTCTGAATAAGTACATCAGTATTTCAGTATTCCTTTATTTCTAAGACTTTTGCATTTTTAAATTTTACATATTGTACCCCTGAAATATTGCATTTGGTGAAATATAAGGCATTGCCAAACAGAACAGCTCTCTCTCTCTCTCTCTGTGCCCTTAATTTTAACATTTTTGTTTCCATTATTTGACAAACTGACTTGATTAACTAGTTATAAATGCTATTTTACATGATAAATGTTTTTTCTAAAGATTTATTCATTTGTAAAACACGAAGATCCATAAAATGTTCTGATGTTGTCAGTTAACACATCAATAAATTCCTAAACAATAGTCTTGATTACTACAATATTTGTAACCCTTGAATGTCATGATCCATGCACCTAACTTTTGTGTAATTCACTATATTTTCAATTTCTACAGAAACTTAAAATTCGTAAAAAAAAAACTTTTCTGTAGCAAATCTGCAATATTCTGGGTTGTTTCATGACATTCCAATGTTATGAACATCTTTAAACATTTAACATGAAAATTTGTCTTTGTTTAAAAGAAAATAAATAATTAAGAAATTATTTGGCTAATTTATTTAAAGTTATTCATGATTGATGGTTGCTTAACATGTTAAAGTCCAGCAGCAAATATTTAATGTTTAACAATGTCATGTAAAAGTTAACAGCAAGCCGAAATATTTGACAATTTTCATATGACTTGAATATTTTATTTTTAGTTTAAGTGAATTCAGTTTTAATATCTAATAACAAATAAACTTACAGATTTACAGAAGAAATGTCTCTCACAATAAAAATATTTGTCCACAAGGAAATTGATGACAATATAGTATTACCTGTCCTTACCTGGACAAGGTGAAACATACCACAACATACATTTATCATTAAACTTGACATAAAACAAGTGACAATAAAAGTAAACAGATCTTCTTAACACCACTCATTTAACAAGTTCAACGTATTTATTGATGATAATTTTTATAAATAAATAAAAATTTGAAGTTTATGCACAATTAGTGGAATAACATCAAAATCTCTAACCTATTTTATGTGTATTTTGTGGAGTTTTTTTCTGATACACAGAACAATTATAAAAAAAATAGAAGATGTGGCATGATTGTCCAAGAGACAGCCATTAATCACCCAACAACAGTCAAAATTGAACTTCTACAGGTCCCATTACGGTACAAAGGCAATGTGCATAGATACTTTAACTGGTACTGACCAAGATTTTCAAAAGTTTGATGAGTACTACTGTAGTAAATTGCATGAAAATGAAAATTTTGATGAGGCCATATGAAAAATGAGTCTAGGACTCCCCTTTCAAGTGAATCGAAGGTATCCCTGATAAGTTAAACAAATTTTCTTCAGTTTTGAATATCAATCGATGGTCTTTTCTTTTCAATATGTTGATATGCATTTCTTTTGATGCACTACACCTGTTTGATAATAAACATATGAAAATCAATTATTATAATGACCCTGTTAACATGATAATAACCATAAAAAACATTACTAGATGGTGCAATTTAACCACATTTCTTCATAAGGGAAAAGTATAAAATTATCTCAGATCACTACCCCTTAACCATATATATACTGATTACCAAAAGATTAGTTACATAGTCATCTAGTCCACCTACCCTATTTATTTTGAAATTATAAATCGTCTCAAAAACTGTTTAGATCTCCATGTCTAAAATATTCTTACTAGTTATCAAAAAAATTAAGTTCCATGGTCATCCCAGAGGGTTAGCCCCACCCATTCAGTGTTTGCAGGAGATACTTTGAATAGAGCTGTGGTAAGTAGGCGGAGTATTAAGTTTATTAAAAGACATGATTATAACCATATATGGAATGGGGTCTTTTTACTTCTTTTAGATATGAAAGGTAAAATAGCCCTAGAACTCTTAATATTTGTCTGGGGAAAAATGTGTACATGGAAAAAGAAATGGAATATAATCCCAATGTCACATCAATTTTCTATGTTCGGAATTTTTCCAGCAGTGAAATGAAATTTGATTACATTAAACAATAAAATTCAAAATTTTTGCAAAATATGTTAAATTCTTTTTGAAAAATTGTTCAATAAACTTACCTGATGAATAGAATTTGACTAAAAATTAAAATTGGATCTTTCTAAATTTTTAACTCAAACCGGTGCTAGGGGCCGTCTTGAACTTACAGTGAGGTGCAAGTTTTTACTCCGTGTTGAAGGCCTCACTGTGACTTTGAGATGAAGAACAGCAATAAAAACGCTGTTCCTTTGCTTGGAATTTTCTTGTAGATATCAGATTTTTGTATCATGAATATTTACTCCATATCCCCCTTTTTTCTATTACAAGTCTCGTTATATACTTCAAATATCAGTTTTCACAAGAAACAGATAAAACACCTGAATCATAAGCAAGAGATGATTACATAATACAAATTGATGTGGATGTGAATATTAAACAAAGTCAGAGAAACATTACATCTAAGACACTGTTTTTTAATTCTTGTTCTATGCTTGTCTCCTTGACAACAAATTTCATCGCTTTAGTTTTCAGTTTTTGATTTTCAATAGTATGGACACCCCTCTAAAATGGCCACAATTTTTTGTCCCACTACTGGCCAGTTTAGAGATGTTTAACTTTACTATATTTGCCATTTTAAATTTAAAAGGTTGAATGCTTATTTCCTAAACTACCACAGAATAAACCATGTTATCTATGATATATTCTGAATACCTGCAATAAATTGAAGTCATAAGTAGTCTCCCCTTTGTAACATATCCTGCCAACAAAGAATTCTACATTGACTCCAATCATCCCAACATGAACTATGGCGTAGGCTTCATCATGGGCACTCACTTTGAAATGACCACTCAGAGGAGCTGTAAGAAAAAAAAACTAAAGTAATTATGTTGACCATAAGAAAAGTCATGCAATTCTTTCTTTAAAATTATTTACTTTCATATGAGCAAAGATTATCCCCAATTTCAAAATTTGGCTCATAGAAAAATAAACAATTACACAGTATTAAAAAAAATTCATGAAAAAATGAATGTTGTCTATAAAGAAATAGTTGTAGGCACAGCCTATCGGTGAAGCGGAGTAGTCCAGATAATCATAACGTCTGCTGAGGGTTT
>JARWCS010323651.1:577-12679 GCA_034783895.1 Geukensia demissa | reverse complement strand
AATTTGAAAAATCTTCTCCTCTGAAAGTATTGAGCCAATCTTAGCCAAACTTGGCTGGAATGGTCCTTGGGTGGTCCATTACTAAAATTGTGTTCAATGACTCCGACCTCTAAAAAAATGGCCCCAGGCTAAAAATAGAAAAAGGGGGGAATGTGAATTTAAAAAATCTTCTACTCTGAAATTACTGTGCTAAACTTTAACAAACTTTGCTGAAATGATCTAAATGATCTTAGGTCAACTCCTTCCAAAATTGTGTCCGGTATTTCCATCCTTCAACCAAGATGGCCACCCCAGCCGAACTAAGTGTTATATAGAACCCTATGGGAATGAATTGCTTACACAATTAGAACCTTATTAAGTTGAAATGGTCCTTAGGTTGGTCCCCTTCATAATTATGTCGGATGACCCCAAACGCCAACAAAGATGGCCTCCACAGCCGAACATAGTTTTACATAGGACCCTTTTGGAAATTCATTAAAAAAATTACAAGCCTGGGAACTACTTACTCAATTAGAACCAAACTTGATGATTCATAGTTGGGTCTCTTTCAGAATTTTTTCTGATGACCATCCAAAATGGCCGCCCCAGAAAAAAACGTAGTTTTATATAGGACCCTATGGGAGATTCACAATTTTTTTTTATCTTAAACTGCTTGCTCAGTTTAAACTTTACTTAGGTGGAATGGTTCTTAGGTTGGTCACCTTCATAATAATGTTGAATTACCCCATCAGCCAACAAAGATGACCACCACAACCGAACATAGTTTTTTAGGACCCTATGGGAAATTCATGAAAAAAAGCCTGGAAACTAGTTGCACAATTGGAACCAAACTTTGGTGGAATGATTCCTAGTTGGGTCTCTTTCAGAATTTTGTCCAATGTCCTCACCCGCCAACCAAGATTACCACCCCAGCCGAACTTAGTTTTACATAGGCCCATATGAGAAATGCATGAAAAAAATCTTGTTGACTGGATCTACTTCCTCCATTGGCACTTTACTTTGTTGAAATGGTGCCCAGGACAACTTCTTTCAGAATTTTGTCCGTTGACCACATCCGCCAACCAAGACAGCTGCCTTGGCGTTTGAACTTATTGTGACGTAGGACCCTATGGGAAATTCATAAAAAAATATTTTGTCATCTGAAACTTAACTCTATTGGAACCAATCTTTGGTGAAATGGTCCCTAGATGGGTTCCTTTCAGAATTTTATCTTGCATCTGCCAACCAAGATGCCTGCCTCAGTCGAACTTGCTTGTGCTATTCAAACCATAGTTAATTCAAATGGTTTTAATGTAAACTTTAATTTGGAAAGTGTATGACAGGTGAGCGATGACAGGCTCCTGCGACCCACTGGTTTTTCTCATTGGCGGATTTAGAAAAAACTTTCTCTAAAAATAATCGCTTTACAAAATGAACTAAAAACCTTTTGCAATATTCTCTGGGAGGTCTGCTCATTTTGCTATCATCGGAAAATAAATATTTCCACCATAGGAAACTCCTGTTCTTAATTGGTCGATGTGTAGAAAAATATTCCTATTAAACTTCCAAACCAAATAGTGCCAATATTTAAACATAAGGTCTTTAAGAAAGATTTTAATTTCTGTCCTTGACAAATAATTAAATGACTGAGATATATAAATCTGGTTTCTGATTGGCCGAATAAAAAAATAAAAAATCTTGTTGGAAAAAACTATAAATGAAGTGAAAATTTAAAGGAAGCCTTTATCACATATACACAGTATGGTCTGATCCGACATCAAACATGACTGCTCTGGAAATATTTGTTTTCATTGCAGTTTTTCAATCTTTTTAAAGTTTCTTACTGTCTCTCTCCTAGTTGAACGCCAGAGAGTCAGAGCAATGAACCTTCCTTTAGTTTTGATTGGATTATTTTCTTTTAACTGTTAATATATGAAAATTAAAACATATAAGAAAATGTCAGAGAAACTGCAACCCAACATCGAGAAAAACAGAGGGAATGTATAAATTTATAAATCAAGAGGTTTCAACAAGGGTGGAATACCACTCCTCGTAAAAAATTCTAAATGGAGTATCCATTAAAAAAGTGTTGGTACGTTAAGCCTCATATTGGCCTAAATTATAGATTCTGTGACACAACGATAAAACAAAACAAGTATAAGTAAAATAAAATTGTTCTGACCTGAATATTATCAAAAATGTACATTTAACAAAACATTAAACGAAACAACAAACCTATGACCACAATTCCTGACTTGGGACAGGCAAATGAGACATGTGGTGGGATAAAAGTAGTTAAGTGGGTACCCAACCCTCCGCGAAAATGCAGCCACGCAGGAACACACGAACCACAAAAATCCGAACAGAAGGGTGTTTAATTTTGGGTCGCAAAGTTTGCTGTTTCACACTTTTTATTTTCAATGGCATCTGGTTTAGATCTCATCTTTTGGTGTAATTGTAACATAAAATAGTGTCCCCGTGAAATATTGTCCGCTTGTACTATTGTTCCGAGGACGGAATAAAACACATTGATGATCATTTAATTTTTTTCCTCTTTGTTTCTCCTAATAAATATATAACAGGAAGGACACTTTTTGGCTTACATAAACATTCGCGCATTGGTCAAATGTTAACTTTTATATTATAAGATATGGGTAAAGGTCAAAGAGAATGCGCTACATTTTTAACAAGAAATGAGAAAATAGCAAGATTTATTGTTAATTCATGTAAACTATTTTCCGGGGCATTGCCAAAAGTTTATATCTCACAGAAAAACTCGGAATGTAGAAAAAATATAAACCGGTTTTAAAACTTTTGTACGATTCAGATATTTATTTCGGTAGGCAGACTATAACATGGAGGGGTTTCCTGATCTTAACAATGTTGTGAAGAATTCTTCATTGACTTTAAATTTTGAGAAAACAAAAACGTTTCGGTGACTTTTAATTGTTGTTGACAGACTTTATTTGTATTTAAGGTTTTTTGCCTTCAGTTGATTTTATTCAAGCATATGATTCTTAAATTTTTCAACTGTTTGTTATTCACTTTCATAGACATTGATGTCTCATTTAGTATTTATTCTATAAGGTGATAGAACAACCATAAAATTGAAATGTAGGCAGTATACTAGCCTTCGATATAGTTAACGAAGACCTTTCGTCCAAAATAATTGTATAAGGTAATGAAACAGTTATATAATGTGAGTGCAGGCAATAGACTAGAACATTTAGCTTTCGGTAGTGGAAATGACCCAAGCGTTCTATTGCCCTCTGCCGTTGGCCTTGGGCAATAGAACATTTGGGTAATTTCCAGTACCTTAAGCCAAACTACTCCGGTCTATTGCTTGCACTCCCATTATATAACTGTATACTATTGGCCATAACAAGACGTCCTGTGCTAGACAGTAATTACGATGTTCCCAGTCAGTGTCGTAGCGGTAACACTCGGTTGATTTGGAACATTGCCGGGACTGTCCTAGAATAGTTCGATTTTGCAAATCATGATCCTGTTTGATCGTTGTCTTTTACAGTTTGCCTTACGATGTGGATTGCTGTAGGCCTTAAAGATTCCTGGCTGTAGATTTATGTTTTTGTAATTTGGACTTTTTTGAAGATGTCTCGTGGACAGTCATAACACATCCTAGATTTGTAAAAGAGTCACACGGCTTTCATTTGCAATTAACATCTGTTTGTGTATAATACGGAAATGTTTAATTCTCGTTTACTATATTCTGATTGATTTGACGATCATTTATTCATTGAAAAGGAGAAGCTCCAGATATCTCAATAAAGCAAATTAGTTTCTCGGTAGAAAAAAATATATAGTCCAAAATGTAAACTAAACATACCATATTGCTAAATTGAAATAAGACTTAATAAGTTAAAAGGTTGTTTATTAGTAGTAGTGAATAAGAAGGGTTTGAGCCTTAAACAGGTTACACATGGAGTAAAATAAGAGTGTTTTTGGAGTATCCATTAAAAAGGTGTTGGTACGTTAAGCCTCATATTGGCCCTAATTATAGATTTTGTGACACAACAATAAGTTGTTGTGAAAATGCTGTTTAATAATCGGCTTTTAATAGTTCATAACTGATTCTTATATAATTTTCATCATTTCAACAAAACAACATGGAATACTTGACTATTTTAACAAGAATGTTACGTTTTCTGAAAAAATTCTATAAAGGAGTAGGTACGTTAAGTCTCATATTTGACCCAATTTTACATTTTGTGACACAATGATAAGTTGTTGTGAAAATGCTGTGTAATAATCGTCTTAGTTTTTTCACATTTTAAGCATTTTCTATGTGACCATTATTGGACTAATTAAACTAAAAATTCTGTTGAATTTTATTCTTATAGACATTATTCAATACAAAAATAATAAAATAATACAAATGAGCCACTTTTCATTTTTTAGCCAAATTCTTGGGCCAAAAATGGGCCTAACGACCCTTGTCCTTTTTGGAGGCGTTTTGTTCAAAATAATATAAATCGCACAAAAACATCACAAAGATATTTTAACTAAACATGTGTAATTGATAGATCTTTAATGATGCAAAATTTGGTTCTGATGTTTTTGTGCGATCTATATCAAAATTGACAAAATTCGTAGTATTTTCATAAATAAAGCAATTTCTTTGTGCCATGTGACCTTTGTAGAACCAGTAAAGTAAATAGCCGTTGGATTTTCTTTTTTATTTATAGACATTATTTAATATACAAACGATATAAATTAATAGATATTAGCCACTTTTCATTTTTTAGGAAATTCTTGGGTCAAAAATGTGCCTTAACGATCCTTGTCCTCTGAAAAAAAACAGTGTTCAGAAAGGACGAAAGCTCAAAACTATAAATTTAATGATTGATGATATATTCATAAAGTACACGATAATCCTACAGTAATAACTAATACATTGAAATTAATTTTTGCAGCTCATGATAGACATTGTTGCACGTATTTTCTTGATCCGAGATAAACTTGTGGAAAAAGAAGAAAGAAAGGAGGAAACAGTACGGAATCTGTGGCCAATGAAAATTACTTCTGAAAAGAATTCAAACAACTCCGAAGACAAAGGTGTTAGGGTGCGTTTGTTGTCTGAAAGGAAAGACGAGTGCTTTCGGAGTGACTTGTATGAAAACGGTCATCCAAATGGTGACCTTGATATGACTATACCAATTAGACCTGGTCTCGCAGAAGATATCCGCGTGATCAGAGAAATTTTGGAACATTATCGTGATATGAAGAAAAAAGGAGAACTTAAGGAAAAACACATTCGAGAATGGAAAATAATTTGTTGTATTACTGATCGGTTATTCTTTTTGTTTTACTTGATCATTAATATTGTTGGAGTTGTTGTTATTTTCTTCCTAGACTGAAAATACGTGTTGTCATTTTGTTTCTATGCAGGACATTACAACGATGTCAACGTTCAACGACTTTGTTTACAAACTCGCAACCAATAGATTGAACAATATTATTTTATGTTACCATACAAATATATTATCATGATTTCATTGAATTAAGTACCGCCACTGAACATTGGATACATACATACACTTTAAGTCCATTTCAGTTCCTGTACATGATGGATTTTGCTGTCCAGAAACTTTATTTCTTTAAGGTCACAACAACGATATTAATGGTACGTTCCTTATTTCACTATCAATTCTGTAAAAGATTAATTCGCTTTTAAGAAAATTAATTTAATAATATTTTCCTTTATTTCCATGAGATTTATTTTTAGCCATTTTGGTAGGATTTAGATAACTAAATTAAGCCTATCAAGTATGAAATCCACGAGCATTTCAGTCGTTACTTGATCATCTTCACAATATCAGTATATTACAATCAATGTCGAAATATTTTTACAAGCAACTATATATTGGCTAAGCAAGTCATTGTCATTAAAATTTTAGTATTATGTACATTTCAAAAATTAGGCAATTATTGATAGCTGCATTTGAGTGGACCGCATACACGTACGAGTGACTCCTACTTAGTATTTGTCGAAGTTAGTAAAAAAAATCACGTTTTTTTAAGGTGTGAGGCGAGAAACTGACCAGACAGAATAAACATATCCTAGATACAGATGTACGATTAAAAGGCGGGGTCAACCAACTTTTCTAATTTTTTAGATAAACTCGCCAGCTTCATCTTTTCTTTTATTTAAAAGAACTGAAAAATGGACTTTATTCACTTTTCTTTTTCCACATAACATTAAATTGTTAGGAGTAGGAAAACTATTTGCACTACACTGCATAAACTAATTTAAAAGTGGTTACATTTTATGCAATATTTTAGGGTTACACAAACTATTACTAGATTAATCACGGCGACACACATACTGCAATTACTACTACAAAATTTGCTATGCTTGCATTTGCACCTCGAAATAACATCTGTTGTCGACCACGTAAAATAAAAATAACAAAAGGAAGGTTGAATATTTCAAACATTATTTCGTATTTTTATTATATTTGAACTATGGTTGTTTTTTATATATTAATAAAGTCGACGGTCCTTAAAAAGATGCGTCTGTTTGATGTTTATCTTGAAATAACTCCACCAAAACTAGAACTTTTTTGATATCATAATATATTTGTTGATGATCCAGGCAGTTGATATTTGAGTTATGCAAGCTAAATGATTTAGTATTCTCGTATGGTTATACATTCAAATAAATTTTGCGTTTTGAAACTGTGGGTTGATTCCAGAAATACATAATTGATACATTATTATGTAGTTGGGTTTATAGTGACTGTTTTTTTTTAAACGATAATAGAAGTAGATGTCGTGAAGTTGTATCAGTCAATGTCTGTATATAGATAAAAAAGCCAAAAAATGTTTTAATGTGAATATGGTTTATTATTGTTTTTACCAAGTTTATGTTCATACTGCACTGGTCTCCACTTTTTCGTGCATGTTGAAATAAATATTACGTTTGGCTTTTAGTTAGATTTTGACGCTTAAATTTTAATATTTTAACATAATTTCAACAAAACCATTTCTTAACATTTGTAAATCTTAAAGCTGCTTAATGGTCCTTTTATTGGTAGTGTCATAATTAGGGATGTAATATAGGGTTATTGCACGAATATTGGTGAATATTTTCCCGAGTAGAATATTATGTTATATTGCACGAACTTGCGAGTGCAATAAATATTCTTCGAGGGATAATATTCATCAATATTCGTGCAATAACCCTTTTTTTGTATGGCAAAACCGTTAAAATGCAAAAAAACATCAATTTTCAACATCAATGACGTCGCTTTTTTCAGAGCAATATTGCACGTTAACATTTGGTTACGTTCTATGGGGAATATAACGCTGCTATACAATAAAATCCTTAATATAACAATGTATAGATGCAAATACAAGTGGACAGAGATTTTGGTTTAAACTTTTTTTTTTTCAAACTTGTATTTAGGAACTCAAAGACAATGTGATCTAATCCAAGTAGAATCAAACAGAGTTTACATTTATTTGGCAAAAATGACTGTTCATATTATGTTTTGCCATTTCAATACATCAGATATTGATCTAAGTTAAATCAATCTTTTTGCACTTCTTCTTGAGGTATTTTTATTCCAGTGTGCATCAAGTTTGCATGAAGACTGATCTAAACAATATACACTAGAGAAAAATTCTTATATGATTGATTTATTTGGGCAAGGTAAAGCTGGATCTGACATTATATGATGAGTCCCTCAACTTTTTAAAACTTTAAATACATTAAAATTTTAATTTTAAATATTGATATGTTTTTTAGTGAAGATTTCTGCATTTATTGAAAATGGCAGCTCAAAGAAGCAATTTTAATTTTAATCAACGAAACCATTGACAGATTTTATTCCAATTAATTTTTCATTTGTTCTATTTTTAAAATCAATCCTGAATTTCAATTATAAAATGCTCATTACCCCTGTCAATCAATGTCATCCAATTAGGCAAAAAAATTAAAATATGTTCTAAATATATTTTTCAAATATTAAAATCTTACCTGGAATGTCTCGGAGCCTTTTTTAGCTGACTTAGATGGTGAAAGCAGGTTGGCAATTGATGACACTCTCAGCAGTGATTTACGGCTCTTCTTCTGCAAGGCAATGAAACAAATGATAGAATCATTAAATAACCAACACATCAAACTGGAAAACAAACTCCTGCAGATATCAAAGATCTAATGCAGATACAATTAGTCTATAATCCCATGGTCGAAACTTAGAAGTTGTAATATGTAACAGTGGTCTGGTGCAATTTTGATCAATATCTGTTTTATAAATGCAGAACCACAAGTATGCAGAGAAAATCTTTTAATATTGATTTCTCATTCATAATACCTAGTATTACCAGAAACTTAATTTATTGCTATTGAAAAAGTCTAATCAAGTGAAATGTTGTCTGATACTAAGAGGTTTCATTTTCATATTAATTTTGTATCTAAAACTATCATTTATTGTTGTAATAGACAAAATAAATGGGGTCTGGTGGCTAATAATTCAAGGATGCAAACATAAATAATTGTTGGCAAACAGTTATCATATTAAAATAACTACAATCAACTTGCATTATGTTGATATCATATACATGTTTATTTTTATATACAGAATTAGACAATTTTAAATTGCAAAGTATATTAGTGAAGTTACACACATGTAATCTTCTATTTTAAATTTAAAACATTTTTAAACATAAATTAAATTTGCATTCATATTTCAAATTTTTTTTAATCAGGTTAAAATTTTATAAATTGAGAATGTTTAAATTATAAGATGTATATTTTCCTATATGTATATTGTGTATTATTGGCTATTTACATTGAAAACAAAATTCTGTGAAGATGTAAATCTAATATATTTAATTAATTACCTTTGGAATGTCAAAATCCAAATTGCATTTTACACCAAAACTAGCCTGCAGAATGTTTTGGTTGTAAAATTGTTTATTTTTGTTAAATACATCCATTAAAATATGTCACAAAAAAATTCAGGAAAAAAACTGGAAATAAACTTAGCATGACTAAGATCTTGGACAGGTAATGAAATTGACATGTACTACCTATAAATGACTCACCTGGATATAGGTAAAAACACAGGTGTAATGAGCTTAATTCCATCTATCAAAAGGCTATTTGTTAATTGTTTTTTTGTCAAGCAGAAGAATTTCCTATCACAAATAATATTTATTTTACCTCTAATTCCCAAGTACATGTTATGTATTGTGTAAACAAATGAATGTAAATAGAAAAGAAATTTACATTACAAAATAAGTATTGCTTTTGACAAAAACTAAACAAATTAAAGCTGTAAAGTCAGTATTTACTAATCAACAAAGATTTAAGGATGTCTGCATGGAAAAGATCTAAAGATGCTTTTCCAAATGCACTTTTATTCTATCATACTGATTGAGAAAGAAAACATAAAATTCTCCATTTTAATGAGAAACAGGTTTATTTGTTTGTCTACCTGTCTACAGATATTTATATATTATTCTTGCTCTTATTTTACAAAGTATGTGTTACTAGTTTTTATCATCTGCAATTTATTTACAAATAATTAATTTTTCATTAAGTAATCCATGAAAACTAATGAGTTATCTCCCATTAAGCAAAGAACTGTGTTTTGACTTGTGATGAAACATAAGGCATTAGTTAATGCTGCGGAATCAACTGATACCATTGCAAACATTTATACGCTTTGTATACATTTATGTGTATATATAAAAATTATGACCATTAAAAAATTTTTCATTTATAAAATTAAAACCACAACACACACAAACATATATCATCTATGTACAAACAGCTGGCAAAGTGAATACTCCTAGCACTTACACTGTAGGATAAACAAATTATTTACACACAAAAAAATCACTATAGACTCAACTACCCCCACCCCTATCCTAAAGCAAATACTGATAAAACTTGATACCCCATATATAAAAACTAAAGGAGTTATCCATAAAAACTATGTCGCCTTATGTGTAAACAATTACTGCTCCCTAATTTATTATTATCATTTGTAATTATGTAAGTCCATTAAAAAACCTTGACATTTCATCTCAAAGTGAAACTTTTTGTGAGGTCTTAACCCATGTATTGTACATTGCCCTTTGTATGACTGAGATGTAAGTTAATGTACATGGAAAACGGCTGATTTAAAATGTTTATAAAGGGCTACGAATTCCAAAGTGTCTTTCAATTACATAGATAACCATAACTATTTCAATAACAGAAACAGTCCAATTAATATTGAATTGATTGAAAAACCTTAGATATTTGGTATATTCAGACCATCAATTTCTGTCATCCTCTTTTCAGTTTTTAAATAGCACCTGAATGTCCCTTTGCCTTATATCCTAGCTGGATGTGTCCCACTGCCTTAAATCCTAGCTGGAACACTGATGTTGATCGATCAGCTATTAGCCTGACCAATGCAGATCAGCAATTAACATTTTGGAGAATATAAAATACTAAGGTCTGAAAAGGACTTTTTTTAATTTCTTTTTCCAAACTGACAAGGAAATTTTTGGATCAAATATTTAACAGTTAGTTAAGTGACCAGAAACATAACTGTTGATTTTTTTTTGCCTTGATAAACCAACAGAAAAATTAACAGACTGGGGTAAGACCATATGCCTCACCAATATTTAGTCCCTTGAGCATAAAGAATTAAGATGCACTGACATGAAATTGTAAATCTATCTTAAAACAAATTCAGATCACTTGAAAATAGTCAGCAAGCTTAAAAAAATATAATTGAAAATAATTCCCTACCTTAGCAGTAACATCTAAACTCTGTACACTGATACTGTCATCATCTGTCTTTCTCTTTCTCTTACGCTAATAAAAAAACAAAAGACAACTTAAGTATCACACATCTTACACTATAAAACACAATAGTCGCACATACGAAAAAGAGAAGCAGACTAAATAATAACCCAAAGCCAAGACTATAATTCTATTCTTTGATATACCTAATGGAAAACACCATCATTGCCATGTAGCAATTCCTGAACACTGTGAAAGCATGCTGATTGTGTCATATTTTATAATGATATACACTGATTGAAGTCTAGATAATTAATTCATAACACACATGACATATATTGCAGAATAAAAGTACAAAATATACCACCCTCATTAGATCTGTGCATGATAAAATGTTAAAAAAAATATCTTGTGCAATAATACATGTTATTTTTCAATTTCCTAGATTTTGTGCTGATTAATTTATTGAAAGCTATTATATTCTATTATACTTTGGATGTTTGTAGTCAAATCTGAGAGGACTGATTTGCAAAGAACAAAAGTTTCTGGTCTTTCAACATGTTCCATTAAACAATTTCATGACACAAAATTAAAAAAAAATGAACTTTTCAAATTAAGCTGAATGTCTCCCAGTTGGAGCAAAATGTAAATAACATGAAAATAAAAAAAAAACTTACCAGTATTGGAAAATCAAAGCTTGCAAGACCAATGATGGAATGACGTCTTGAATTCTTGCTGTCTTTTATTTCTGGTATCCTAGAAAATAATTTAAAAAAAATTACAATTAAAAATGCATTTATCTGTCTGTTCATTATTTGAATTATAAAACAAACTACAAAAAGCCTGAGACAAATAAACATGTTAGGTAGTATCTACCACAAACAGTCTATTTTGGTCTGATAAGAAATCTAATATCCAAGCATACCTAAGATATGTTTATGGAAATCCATATTCATTATATTTTTAAGTAAACATGATCACTTTCCTTTTGTTTTTCAAACCTCTGACAATTTATGGTTTTTTAATGACCTTTATCAATTTCATTTCATAACTTTTAATGTCAATATGCAGTTTCCCTAATTTCAATTTTTTGTTCTATTCTTTAAAATCTAAAAAAATAAAAAAGAAAACCTACTCCTGCATTATGGTGAAGGGATCTTCTTTGAGAATATCACATGTAAAACTTTGAGAATGGTCTGGGCTGAATGTGACACAGATTGGAGATGAGGACATTTTGAGTTTCTAATTGTTTTGAGTACCAATTTACTCAAGCTGTCTTATATTAACTTTCCTTTTATCTTTTAAAAAGATCAAAGTATTAATTGCAAGCTGTCATATCGGTGTGGGCTTGGCCA
>JARWCS010323641.1:0-12679 GCA_034783895.1 Geukensia demissa | reverse complement strand
GTATGTTGTGTATTGTATGTATTTCTTATTGCCCCCTGAGGGCCCTTAATTGGTAATAAAATGATTTGATTTGATTTATTTACATATGTTCTTTTTTCTTCTGTCTGAGAATTTTTATAATTTGCCTAATCGTGTTGTATTTTCAAAGTTTAAAGTTCAAGCCATTGGCAGAGAATCAATCTGTTTCTACTATGAATAGAACGTCACAATTACTTACCCGCCCCTGGAAGGGGGGGGGGGGGTAATTATTGGTCACAGAACTACACAAGCTAGAAAGCTCAAACTTTCAGGGATATTTTGTCCCCAATCAGCGCTTTTGACGTATGATTTTATTTTTTAAAATTAACCCTTTATTAATGAGATAATCCCTAATTAGCATTTCTCTGGCTGCACTGAGTTATATTTAGATACATAGATAGCATTATCACGTGACATAGTAATCTTTATTTCAACCATAGCGGCATTCTGTATTGTTACTTAATAACTTTCTTTTGTAAGGCTAGGTGTACATGAAGATGGATTAGCCTTGGTACAGTAATCTATAGTAGCTATAGTTTTTAAGTTTTATTAAAAATAGATACTGAATATGTTAACTAGATTATACAGTAACCTAAACCGAAACACCAATCAATAAATGTTTATACTAATATCATTAGCTCATAAATGAACAATATTTTGAGAATAATGAAATATCGCTGACAACAAGTAAAAATATATATATATTTATTAAATATTTATTACTTTATAAGGTACATCTTTTTAGTGAGCTATTTTGAGACTACAGTGTAATGGACACGTCCCACTATTTAAACAACAAAAGTAACAATGGGAAGAAATCAAATAACTTTTTTTTTAGCTTTTTAAAACCATTGACCAGAGGGAAATCTTGTGACGGGCGGGTAAGTCGAATTCGGGCGAATACAATCCTCTAGTTTGATTTGTTCTTAACTGTCCTGCCACGCAGCGAATATTTATTCAATTTTAGACAAGCTTTTATTGTTTCTTTAAGTATTCAGGTTTTGACTTAAACAAACAGATCGCCAAATACTAAACAAGATTGATAGAAATATGCAAAATAGATCATTTTGGTTGCAATATTTTGTTTTGTTTCGTCTCATCTGAAATAAATATATATATTTTTCTCTTATGATTCAGTTATTTTACATTTTTTTACATGAACTGATATTTGAAGTATAATTTATCGAGCCTTGTTAATTTATCACTAAGTGATAAAGCAGATACTCAAATCTGACTGGCCTATCATATGCTTTAATAAAATTTTGGGACATTTCTATTAGACGGGTTTGATAAAGTACCGCTCTGCGAGATCCTCGTTTAGTTCGCGCGTAAATTAAAAAAATATAGGCCATAGAAAAAAAATAACCAGAAGAGAAACAGGTTTCAAAACTCGTATTTCGTTCAGTTACACTTATGAGCTTCTTCCTTGCACTGACAAGGTGAACTATGTCTACCAGTTAAGAATTCACTAAGGTAATGACATCGAATGTTAAAATCTTGAACCTCATCCACAAAGTCAGTTTTCTTACATAGCTGTTTTACCGTTTGCAGATTGTCCTTGGGGAGATTATGCTAATGCAGCGGGCTGTAATAAAATTAACAATCTTACATCAGGCAAGTTCTGTATACGGGGTCCGTTCTCTAACATGATGACGGAACGGAACAGAGTCATTGGAATCAACTGCTGTGGATCTTGCATGGAAACAACCAGACGTACCGCACCAGACAAAACATCGACATGGAGACAGCAGTACCCTGGACTTTATAATGAAAACTAGTTTCTGTTGAAAATGACTTCTCCTGGGGATTATGAATGTCGTGCTTTCTCTAATTTCAATTTTTTTCCAGAAAATTTAACTTGTGTCTTTTGGTTTGCTGTTGTCTTTAAGGATATTGCAAACAGAAAATATATTTATTATTAATAATAATGTACTACGAAGATAATACTTTCTTAATACTACTGCAATACATAATTTGTGTTTTACTGATTGTTTTAGTTGCCTTTTCTTTTAACCACGGTGGTTGCAAATGACATTAGCTTTTTGATTGCACACTTCCAAACGTTTTTGTAGCATAAAACATAATTATTAAAGTACTTTCCAAGATCAAAAAAAATAATAGTGACAACGACGGCAAAATGCAAGAGGAATTTCTGTGTTCTTGAATGTGGTAATATTGCAAAGGCGGATTCAGACTTTTGGAAAAGGGACTTTTGAGATAAAAATTTCGTGCACATGAAAACGACCATTTCATACAGCTACACATAGCAAAAATAGCTCTATATCCAAGTCTTTAACACAAGCTTTCCGCTTTTATATTATTTTCTTAGCTGAAACTTGTTGTCTTTAATATCCTAGTATGCTGAAATTTCGTTTTTCTCACACTGACTACATCTAATAAGGTTAAAATTAAGGTTTTTAAAATTATAAATTTTTCATAAATTTTTGACGTCTTAGTTAATATACCAATGAAACGTGCCTTTGATGAAATTAACTAATTTCTATAAAAGTTGATTTTTGACAGTTTTGTAATTGGATTTATTTCTATACTAACACATTAACGATGGGATTCATAATTTCATATACGAGTATGGGTGACTAATATCACTGAGAACAGACGCGACAAAAGGTTCACAGGGACAATTTTCAAATTTTTGTTTCTTTTATTTTGATAAAATGATTGATATATTTATCAACTCTTTGGTAGTTTACGTTTCGTTGAATATGTTATATAATTGGAGAATTCGTCCACATGTCATTTAGAGAGGAATACTTGGAGTGGGATTCATTCCATTATGCAACAATGATTGATTGATTGAATGTTGCTTAAATTCCAGCGGCATGTATTTCAATGCATATTCAGGACGAGAGCATATTATGAATGATGATAAATGAATTCTGCTTTGTACAAGACTGACACGTTGAGCCGATTTTAACGTGCTAGCTCATGAAAGCAACATTCCGCAGCAAGACATGCCACTTTACCCAGACACATTACTCTGACTCTGCGCCGACCAGTCTTTACTTTTACTCCTAAACGCTGCATGCTTAACAAAGCACCAAAGACCAATTTGTATGTCTATTGTTTGACACGAACGGGGATCGAACCCACGACCTATCGCACTCGAGGCGAACACGCTAACCATAACACCACCGAGGCGGTTGCAACAAAGACATGCAACGGTAAACAAACGAAAAAGATAAACATTGTAATGAGACATAGAGCTAGAGAGACAAAAGACAACACATAAACAATATGACCGAGACAACACGTAAACAAATAGCAAACAAAGGTACAGCTAACAAAAGTAGCAGACGAGCAAACAAAGGTACAGCTTACAATAGTAGCAGACGAGCAAGCAAAGGTACAGCTAACAAAAGTAGCAGACGAGCAAGCAAAGGTGCTGCCAACAAACGTAGCAAACGAGTAAACAAAGGTACAGCTTACAATAGCAGCAGACGAGCAAACAAAGGTACAGCTAACAAAAGTAGCAGACGAGCAAACAAAGGTGCTGCCAACAAACGTAGCAAACGAGTAAACAAAGGTACAGCTTACAATAGTAGCAGACGAGCAAGCAAATGTACAGCCAACAAAAGTAGCAGACGAGAAAACAAAAGCAACTAACAAAAGTGGCAAACGAGCAAACAAAGGTAAAGCTAACAAAAGTAGCAGACGAGCAAGCAAAAGTACAGCTAACAAAAGTAGCAGACGAGCAAACAAAGGTAGAGCTAACAAAAGTAGCAGACGAGCAAACAAATGTACAGCTAACAAAAGTAGTACACGAGCAAGCAAATGTACAGCTAACAAAAGTAGTAGACGAGCAAGCAAAAGTACAGCTAACAAAAGTAGCAAACGAGCAAACAAAGGTACAGCTAACAAATGTAGTAGACGAGCAAGCAAATGTACAGCTAACAAAAGTAGTAGACGAGCAAGCAATTGTACAGCTAACAAAAGTAGCAGACAAACAAACAAAGGTACAGATAACAAAAGTAGCAGACGAGCAAACAAACGTACAACCAACAAAAGTAGCAGACGAGCAAACAAAGGTATAGCTAAGAAAAGTAGCAGACGAGCAAACAAAGGTACAGCTAACAAAAGTAGCAGACGATCAAACAAGGTACAGCTTAAAAAAGTAGCAGACGAGGAAAACGGAGAAAAATAACTATATAGCAGGAAAATTGAAGAGATTTATATAAAACAGATAAGAGAACTGAAATAGACTGACAATTTTCCATGAGGGATAGCGTCAAAAAATCTTTTTGGCTATTTGTTTACATTATTTTCCATTACGAAAACATAACAATGATGAAAATCTCATACCAAATAAACCAAGCAATTGAAATAATTCAGAGCCATCGATTGAGAATTCATGAAGTATGAAGTCCTGTGCCGGGCTCCGATTTCAAATTTAATTTATTACATTGTTTAGGTCTAGGTATCGTTCTACAGTTTTGACGTCATAATGCAATCCTATGTATATTTCTGCATTTTGGCCATTTTTCAGAGTTTTGGTCTGAACATATAGGTGTAAAGTTCTGCACATGTTATAAATCATTGCGAAGCATTTGTTCCATAGATTTTTAATCTAATGCAGAAATGGTACGATGATCGTTGAAATTTCTTGCAAAATTTGCTTGAATAAAAAAAATGTTTAACCCATATGTTTACATTTTTGGAAAAGGGAATTTCCCAGACCACATCACTCACTTTATAACCTTATATTCATACTCACAGGGAATAAATGGTTTTCATTTCTGTGAAATATACCTTCTCAGCTTTCATTTAAGCCCTAACATGTTACTTTTACTTGTATGATGCAATATCTACCACTGCATATATATATTTTTTCATGCAGGCCTTTTTTAGGAACTATGGTGCTGCATGTCCATTTGACCCGGAACTGTATAACGAGACCTTAAGGAATAAGCTTTCTTCCAAAGTCTTGTTATTTTGATATTTCCTTGTTCTCTAGGTTATTGCAATTAAAATGATAGCTCAATTGTCAAAATTAGTTGAATAATAAAAAAGTTATGCAAGTTTGAATAAGCTATTATATTCCAGGAATTAAGACATAATACAATGAATGACATCCAGGACAAGAAAAAGACTTTTTAAGTGAATTTATATAAAAATCCAATACTCATTTGAATTAACATGATGTGAATAAAAATTTTAAAAAAATTCTTTCAGAGAAACCGGTTAAAGTTTCTGCTTTTGCAGTCTGTTCCAGACTGCGGTTTAAGAAATGCCATCTTTTCACCTCAGTACTGAGTGTTCAGTCTTAAGATTGCAAAATTTTGTTGCTAAGGGGTGATAACTCATTAAAATAAAGCAAATCTCAATTCAACAGTGTTTAATTAAGCTTTTTAATATTAAAATGCATTTTTACAATCAAACTAAGGGGTCTTTTTACAATAAATGATCCCATTAGACCAAAAAATAAACCTCGAAATTTAAAAGTTTAACTATCTTGACTGTAGAAATATGATAATCAACGGCTTACAATGTAAGATTCTATATATCTTACGCAGTGTTAAGATAATAAATATAGCAGTTCCAACTTTGGCAAATTTCCAGAAGACACTCAAATGAGCTATCCAGTGGAAAAGCAATTGCTACCCTAAATCTTTGTCAGTCTTGTATGAACACAGTACAAGATGTTATTTTAAGCTTTAGACCAAATATCAAACCATTCCCAAATATAGAATCTGAATACACTGCAGAAAAATGTTGATGACATTCTGTACCTTTGTCTTGTACCGTGTTTATCACTTTCAGGTCAGCTGAGCAGCTACTTCCTGTTAACTTGTATTTTGAATTTTAATTTAATGTCCAGTGTGGAACCCGCACTGACATATCAGTCTTCTAATTGAATGACCCTTTCTTTGAAACTTTAATTTGTTGTTCAGATGCAACCAGGAATATTGATTTCCATTGAAAAATAATTATTTAACAGTATTCAGTAAAAAATCTCATTGAATATGATCTATTAAAAGATTGTATAAATATTTAACTATGAACACATCACAATTATTTCTAAAATAAAATAATTTCCATTTCTAAAGGTATGGTTTTAGCTACTGAATATCAGGTACAAGGTACTATTATCATTATAAGTGGGCCATTATGGTATTAATAAATACTAAACTTATAATTAGACTGGTGACAAGTGCTTGTTTGATTGTAAAGAAAGTGATGTTTGGTCAAAATATTTAAATATTTGTACAGTGAAGTAGAATAAATATATGATGTTATTTTGTTTGTTATATGGATTTTATATGTAACAATAAGTAAATTTCATATAGGTAAATCATAAAGAATTTTTAAACTGGCTACAGAAAAGCTTGAAAAACTAGAATATGAAGGGGGGACCTTTCTTCAGTAGATTAATCCGGTTTAAATTTTACAAAGATAGGTTTTTGGTGAAAAGTATATCAAGCATACCAAATACATGAGGCAACACCATTAACAACCTGACTAACACATACAGACACACGCATACACAGTTTGTGTCACCTTTGTCTCATTTATTGGTTCTTCTTAAAAATGAATTACATTTGCTTATATTTTCAGGAAGAAGAAGAACTAAAGCTGCCATTTTATTGTCTAGTGTATTTGAAGTAGCTGTATATTTTTACATTGGGTACCAAACCCGCAAGTTGTTTTCTCTAGAAATTGTATCACAACCAAGCTATTCTGTAAAATCAGAAATAGGTAAGTTACCATAGTTACCAGACCAGAAGATTGTTTTCCCCAGAAATTGTATCATAACCAATATAAAAATAGGAGATGTGGCATGAGACAGCCACCCACCAAATGACAGTAGAATTTAAACTTCTACAGGTCCCATTATGGCCTGCAACAATAAACCAGAGTCCATACAAAGTGCGTGACGTTAAGAATTTTTGTTTGTTGAAAGTTAAATGTCAATGTTTTTGTGGATTTATCCGTGAGAAAACTCATGATACAAAGATTTATTAATGAAAGGTCAAGGCCCACTGATACTCTGCTTTAACAAGTTGTAAAAATGACATTGACTGTCACCTTAATGAAACATTTAGTCAGTATTGTAAATAAAGACATCTCTTTTTTTTTTTTGGAACAGCTTTTACCACTAAAGACTTTGATCATTGGTTAGAACAAGTAGTTCCATGGACTATAGTGATTGGTTGTGTATCTCTGGGATATGAAATTCTGCTAGCCATATTAAGGTAAAATTGATTACATTAACTACTTAATAAATAAATTTTTAACAAAACCCAATAAATAGTAGGAACTGGGATACATTGAACCCTTACCTACCACGTCCCTTGCTCATTTGAATATAATTTGCCCAACAAGTAAAGGAGGGATGGGACAGTTCTTAACCAACATCTTAATTAAATATAAAAATACTATTCTCACTTGTAGAATTTTAAGTTTAAGTGATACAGGTTTACCAAAACTGAATAAGTATGATGAATTTTGATATGCTATATGCATATCGCATTGAGTAGCCTCTCATTAGTAGCATTTATACCAAAAGACCCAAGCAAAGTACAATGACATTTACCCCGTATCATTTCATGTTCATACATATATTCAAACAAACCAAAATAGGCAGCCTAATAGAGTTAGAGGGACATCTACCATATACATTTCAAGGGAGAAAACCTTCTCCATCACCCCGGGAGTTGTTATATTGTAGTCTCGGCCTGCCCAGACTGTATTCTCATACATCCGCTATACTCTCATTGAGAATATTGAGTCTGGGGGAATAATTTGTTAATAGCTCTAAATAGTGGTACAATAAAGTGGCCAAAAAACACATCTCACGTCGTTTCTTTTATGACATCACAGTTCATATTTGTCACATTCCTTTGCAGTCCTGTTTCAAAATGAGGCGCAAGATCTTGGGGTGGCCTCATGGTAAATGCGAAGCTAGCTGCAAAATTTGAAAACAAGGTCATTGTCACCCAGGCTAGTTATATTGATGAACAATATTATTAATGGTAATATTTATGAACAGCATTTAGTACTACAGTTTTTTATTAAGTAAATCCCAGAAAATGAAAAGTTTATAAAGATTTATAATATTATCTAAGGCCATTTAACTACACAGGAACCTGCAAATCAAATGGAATTAGTTGGTGATGATATACCAATCATTCCAGCCATTTTCTTACAGGTGTTTTATAAAGAACAGCAATGTGATATATAAAGTATGGTCAGCCATCTTGTGTATATTGTTTGGGATAGTAGCCGCAGCCATGTTCTGTATCAGTCTGGTAACTTTTATTATAATTAATGCATATGTACAAAATAATGAATACAAGGACAATTTGTGACAAGTTTCTATTTGATATTTTTATTTATTCATTCAAAACATTGTAATATAGTTTGTTTACCACAATGTATATCAACAATTAATTTTGCTGTAATGTTTGTTCTCACCACCACTTGGCTGAAATATTGTTGATGTAGCACTGAATAACGATCAATGAATCAATTATTTTGTCATACACCATTTCCTTAAGTGCTCTTTTATTCAAAACATTATGGCAATAGTTTTTTTATAGAGAGACACAAAACATTTTATTTTGCTCATATGACACTGTTGCATACCACCTCTATGACTTGAGTCAACACCTTACTTTGAATAATAAAAAAGGTTGCACAGGATTTGCAGTGCATGTGAAAACATTTGTCAGATACCTGCCTGGTTGTCGGTGGTTTCCTCCTGGTATTGTGACTTCCTACACCAGTAAAACTAGCTGCCACAAAATGACTGAAATATTGTTGAAAGTGAACTACAAACAAACAAACAAACAAATTCTCAAGATGATTGTTTGTTCAAGGTCTGAAGTTGAGCAGGCATTACAGAGGTTTTAGAGAACAATTTTATTGCTAAATTGTGAACTAAAAAACAGGTGTACTGTGCAGAAATACATACACTGTAACTAATCTGTTACCAACCAATAATATAATTATGAATTATCAAATTTTATTGCTGTTCTACTTTTTATCACTGTAAATTATTCTGCAGTATTAAATTCTACCAATGTTGTAGGTACCCTTCACAAATGGAGTACACCGTCCATCACTGAAACTCTTACCAACCGACATTAAAAGTATGAATGAAAAAACTAAAGACTTTCACTTGACTAGTTCTTATGGACTGTTTAGAAGGTATAATCAGGCACATGTATCTCTAATGCATTGATCAAAAGAAATCTATAGTAAATTAATGATTACTGGTAGAAGGTTAATTCTACAATTTAACAAATTTGAACTGTTCTAAAATCCTTGCGAAAGTTTGAAAATGAAAATTTTTATATTTTTGGCATTTAATGGTAGAATGGTTATAAGGACCAATGTGGAGTTACTATCAGATAAGTGATACAGGCATCTGGGAGCCTTTGGTTTCTTTGTTTAAACACTATTACTACTTATTATGAGTAATTGCAAGGAAATAGAAATAAGTGCTCTTGTAACTGCAGTAAACTGTATTCTCCATTTTGTGATGTAACTAATAAGGAACAAAGCTTTCTTTAAATGTAGGTTGTCCCAGCTAATCAATCTAAGTATACCACTATGGGTTTGGATTATTTATTTGCAAAAAGTGTCTAATCAAACACTTATTCTTACAAATGCAGTACTCTTGTAAGCGTAGATTTATTCTTGGTGTAAAATTTCCGTAAAACTTGTTTATTTCTACCTGGTGGATGAAATACACTAGTGCACCTTATTCTGTCAACATGAATTCCCTAGTACTGGAAATGAAACTCTAGGGAATTATATCCAACTGGAAAGATTGTTTGTGGTGGAAAGAAGTCACTGTTACACTATCAGTTGGATCATGACTAAAGAGTAGACTATGATTTCCTTTGCATTAGAAAAGTGTTTGAACAAAGGTTGTACAAATTTGCTAAATTACTTTGTATTTTCCATGGGTGTCCAATGTGTGTAGCCATTTCTGCCTTTATGACATTATGAACAGTCAGAACTCTCATCTGTTTCCTTCTTCCATTGAAAAGGCCAAATGTTTTCCAACTGATGGATGATCTCCCCTTTGTCACACATATACGTAGTCATTCAAGCAATTTAAAGCATTTTCAACAGGTAGTAAAAGGCTGTGCTTGGTAAAACCTACATACTATTTATATATCATTAAACTTTTATTTCTTTTGACTAATGCATTAGAAAAGAATTGTTTACAACATGGCCAAGAGGTTGTAAAATTTGCTGAACTGAGTTTGTAGCTTTTACTGACCAATCATAGTTCTTAAATTTTGTAACAAAGAATATGATTGGACAATGTTAAAATTAAGACTCAGATCAAATATTTTTATAACCTCCAAGCTTAGTTTTTGCTCAGATGTATTATTACTTTAAAACATGTCTAAATTGAACATCCTTTGGAGTAGAATCTTGTTTGGACTTGGCCTGGAGGTTATTAAACTTTCCATGCTGAGTTTAAATCTCAAGCTAAATCATTGTCCAATTGAAATCATGGTATCAAAATTTCATGGGGAATGATTGGTCTGCAGGCTTACCAAGAAACTCAGCTTAGAAAGTTTTTAGTCCTTAATACTAGACTTGAAAATTATAAAATTTTTACCTCAAGTTCAAGTTTGTCAGAATCTTGATTATAATTTCAAAGATTTGGATTGGTCAGTACTTTCAGGTTCATATGTATGTGGGTTTTTTTTATGTCTCAGGGTCTTTAGATTTCGCTAAATAAAACAGCTGAGGAAATTTATAACCTCCAGTTAGATAAATTTGTTTTAGAAACATAAATATTCAATTTACACAGACATATATTGGATTCAGTTTAGACATGTTTTACTGTACAAAAAACAACACCCAAGACTTGTTGCTAAGTAAAAGTACATTTCTGATTGCAGATTCCCTATACTAGTGAATTAGATTGGAAGTCAAACCAAAAAATTCCAAAGACTGTTCACTATGTTCATGAAAAACTTGATCCCTTCCAAATAACCAGTTCTTATGGGCTGTTCAGAACGTAAGACATTACAAATTTAATTCTATTTTATAATATTCATGAAAAACTTGACCCCTTGTGAATTACCAGTTCCTATGGGTTATTTAGAGCACCAGAAATTTAAAAATGTCATATGCTTTACATAATATTTATTGGGGTCAGGGTGGCCGAGTGGTCAAGGTTGTTGATTATAACTTACCTGTGCAGATCACTGTAGCCTATCACCTATATAATCTGACCTTGAACCATACAAAAAAGGGTGTGTTAAACTAACTTTGCATGTAATAAGGTTTGTCAGTTTTCTGCCCAAGGTTGGTGGTTCTCATCGGGTACTCTGGTTTCCTCCACCAGTAAAACTGACCGCCACGATATGAGAAGTTTAAATTTGACTGCCATTTGGTGGATGACTGCCTCATGGACAATCATGACACATCTCCTATTTTTTTTATTAAACCCAATCAAACAAAGAAACACAATATTTATGAAAATCTTGATATTCATATCAGCAGTTCATAATTATAATTATAATAAGTTCTTTCCTCAGTGTCAAAAATGGAACAAATTTCACTGTGATTAGTATACCTTCAGTGTTGATACAAGGTCTGATATGGATTGAACACTGTAAATCTATATCGGCCCCATCCACTATCCCAGAGCCGTATGACATCATGGTTATTGCAGTTTTCGGTTCTATAACCGGACTATGATTAATAATAGCAGATTCTACTACTAAACTGCATTAACTTATTTTTTATGGATATGT
Source organism: Geukensia demissa (assembly GCA_034783895.1). Lineage (NCBI taxonomy): Eukaryota > Metazoa > Mollusca > Bivalvia > Mytilida > Mytilidae > Geukensia > Geukensia demissa. Next base: position 914 of record JARWCS010323641.1, on the reverse strand, counting down.
ATAGAGTTATATTTTTTTGTTTTGTTTGCCAAAAAAATTTGAATTCACACACACACACACAAAAATATGTTTATTAAAAGAACTTGTGATAAATGATCCTTACATGTTAATTTCTAGATCAACCTTGGTATTATCCCCCCTCCAATTTCATCCCTTGGACTAAAGCCCTTGGGACTGATATGGGGGTCTGGATGTGATACCTGGATTGATATGGAAAGTAACATTTAATAATCTATAATAAAGACCCCAATGCGCTTAAGGATCAATTCTTGTTCATAATGCATGAAAATTTGGATATGTGTTTAATAATGAACTACTTTTGAAAAAATTTAATTTGCCTGTGATTTATTTTTGGGACTTAGGCAAAATTAAAAAAAAATTGCCAAACTAAGGACCTGTTCAAATAGGCTTTACTTAAGACAGAATACCAGTTATTCATTGTGTTCACACTAGCGTTGTAGTAAGGAGTTAACTTATTTTGGATTAAGACCATAAATTATGATGTCAGATTTAATTCACATTTTGGGTTCACATTGCACTTTAATGCAGATTAACTTAATCTAGATTAACTAATTTGGATGAAGTGAATCCTGATTAAATTTGTTCTAGTGTGAATGCAATGTGCCTTATGCCACATTTACCTGTGTCAGTACAGATGAACTATTGTAATGTTAACGGGCCCTATTTCACAGTGAATAGTAATATTTAACATGCATATGAAAAAGCTAAATTATCATTTTGCAAAAATTTAATTGCTGCAGATATGAAGCTTCATGTGGATTAACATTAATAAAAGTTGCATTAGGTTTACGGCAGTTATTTCTTTTTTGATAACCAGAAACAGAGGTGCTTCGCAAGCACATAATACGACCGCAGCACGTTGAAATGTGAAAGGTGGACAAAAGATCTTTTGG
>JARWCS010323620.1:0-12681 GCA_034783895.1 Geukensia demissa | reverse complement strand
GATTTAATCTTATATTGGTATATGTATTACATTAAAAAAAGTAGTGGTATGCATTTTCAATGTCAGAACCACAATGGATTGGATACTTATTTTACTTTATGTTGATCATAGTTCAAAAATGATGCACAACTGATTTGTCTCAATATAATATTTAACTTTCTTGGCCCATATGAGTAATATTTGGGTACAGGGTTATCAGGCGCATTTTCTCTTTTTAATTCATGTTTGAATTTTGAAATTGATTCAATATTCCAAATTGTTGGATTTAGATCATTCCATTTCTTAATAGTCGAAGGTATATAAGATTCACTTGTAAGTGCTAACCGACACAAAGGAACAATAATGTCCTCCCCATTTCAAAAAAGGATATATTGTTGTAACTCTGTATATTGGGAGGGATTGGGGTGCAGAGTTATGTTGAATGTTGTAGAACAAAGTTTTCTTCTTTGTCTTCTGTTAGCCAACGTCTCCCAGCCTAGTTCCTTATAAATAGGTACAGTATTAGTAAACACAGGTAAGCCTGTGATAATCCTAGCAGCTTATATTAAGCCCCCCACCCCTTTACACCTTAATTTTGATTGAAATTCTTAACGCCCAAGAAAACTCCTGGTACTTAAAAATAAAAGAATTGAAAAACGTTTGAGATTAATTTATTGATTGTTGTTTAATGTCCAGCGGCAAATATTTCATGCATATTCAGGACTAGAACAAGTTATCAAACAATAAATCATTAATGGAGTTAGCTGCAGGTTAGACTGAGGAATTTTTTCGCCACAGGATACCAAATTGGGACAGTTTGGGTAGGGGTGGGAAATTTAGCTTAAGCAACTGGCCACCCACGACCACTCATTACAGCTTTTGCAAAGTGATCTTTAACATCATGAGAGGGTGGCATTATCCCAACACACCTTTGAGAAAACGGCAAATTTAATATTGAGTGACATTTAATGTAGGGGAGGGAAACTAGAATTATTCATTTCAAGCTGTTCTAAACTAAATAAACAAAATATAATTCAAATTGGACTTGAAAGAATTCCGATTTGGCAGATACTAATAAGTGCCCCATGTTTTTATTTTTAAGCCCCCTGGGCCCTAAATACAAGGAATATACTATTCCACAAATAAAATTGTGGTGAACAAAGGTCATATAAATGATAAGAAATTATTAAATGTACTTTATACCATTGAATAACTTTGCCATTTCCACATCATTCAATGTAACTTCACCTAGTCCGTGATGAATAAGACTAAGGCGGCATAAATGAGACTGATATGTTTCTAATGTACCCAGTATGGCCTCCACTGACCCATCAACATCACCTGTTAAATAAAATATATACATTGCAATAACAACACTCCTGGACAAGAAATCTGAAACTGATTCTGTAAATTAAGTAATCATAATTTTGTGGATCATCTTATAGAGTTCATGATGTTAACACAAATTTTTGATTTTATTGATGAATATCTCTAATATTTCTAACCATAGCACATTTATTAATTTAAGCATGCAAAATTAATAATTTAATTGGTGATAATACAATTTGTCAAGAAATACACTATATAATGTAGTGAACAACCACTACATAATTATTTACTGCCCACAGATATGGTTATATAGAATTCTATCTTTACATGATATATATAATTATGACAATTGACAATTGACAATTTTTATAGGCATACATATTGCTACTTGAGAGTAAAGTTCTGATCATATTTCCTGATTTATCAATTGAGTATTAAAGATATACAGACATATATTTGGGACATATTGTACATATTTTAAGGTGAATTTTACACTAATAGGTCTTATTAAGAAATAACCATCCAACCAAAACGCAATGATGAACTTTGGATGAATAACTGTAAATAGACAAACCTTTAATGATAATGTCTATGGAAGTTCTCGGATGAATAACTTTAAGTTGACAAACCTCTAATGATAATGTGTAAGGAGGGTCTAGGATAAACAACTGTAAATAGACAAACCTCTAATGATAATGTGTAAGGATGGTCTAGGATAAACAAAAATAGACAAACCTCTAATGATAATGTGTAAGGAGGGTCTAGGATAAACAACTGTAATTAGACAAACCTTTAATGATAATGCATAAGAAGGGTCTAGGATAAACAACTGTAAATAGACAAACCTCTAATGATAATGTGTAAGGAGGGACTAGGATAAACAACTGTAAATAGACAAACCTCTAATGATAATGCATAAGAAGGGTCTAGGATAAACAACTGTAATTAGACAAACCTCTAATGATAATGTGTAAGGAGGGTCTAGGATAAACAACTGTAAATAGAAAAAGCTCTAATGATAATGTGTAAGGAGAGTCTAGGATAAACAACTGTAAATAGACAAACCTCTAATGATAATGTGTAAGAAGAGTCTAGGATAAACAACTGTAAATAGACACACCTCTAATGATAATGTGTAAGGAGGGTCTAGGGTAAACAACTGTAAATAGACAAACCTTTAATGATGATGTGTAAAGAGGGTCCTTCATGATGAACTTCTTCCTTCTCTTTCTTGGAATATAATAGAAATTTATTGTAGCGATAAGTGTGGTAACCTAATACATGCTTCACATGTTTATCTTCAGCATATTCTTCTTGATGCTTTCTTCGTTTTTCCTTGATCACTTCTGCATCTTTCTCCATTTGCTCTTTTTTAATCAAATTTTCTCTATATTGTAACACTTCTTTTAGTTTTTTCTGAAATCATTTACAATGAAAATATAGCACATAAAATTTGTATACTCTAAAATGTATTAGTAAGATTACTCTTAATTCAGTTTACAAGATAATGTGGTGTTGTATGATCTGTCAAACAGAATAACATTTCTACAATGAAATTCAAGGACTGCTGACCTTGAAACAACTAAGCCAACTTTAACCAAAATTTGAAAGATTGATCCATAAAAAATATATTTTCAAAATCAACAACTACTTAGCTGAACATAGAGTTATTGGAAACTTTCTTCTCTGAATTTTCTGAAGGCATTTGCCAAAAAATTAGACGAGTGGTCTTCATGGTCCTCTGAAAAAAAAATTATGTCTGGCACCTCTGTGTGCCAACCTCATCACAGCTGAACTTAGTTAAATATAATATCTGGCTTCAGTTTCAAAAAATATCTCAAATTGAAATTTTCCTCATATCCTTGAATTTCCCTCAAATATTGAAAATGCTGTAATTTGATTAATCAATTTTTCAGTTGAGGAGAAAATTGAGGAAATCCTCAAACTGAGGTGTTTTATGAAACTAAAGCTGGAGCATATTGTTCTTAAAACTTTTGTCAGGTGGTCCTGTACCAAGCAATGTGGTATCAGGAGAGTAATGAATATAGAAAAACGTGGTGTGGTATGGTTGTCCATGAGACAGTCATACAAAACCTACAATACGATTCCGTATTACAAACTTCTACAGGTTGTCCTAAGACCTTCAATAACACACAATAATAAACACATATCAACACCAAAAGGCAAGTTGTAAAAGGCTCCAAAATAAGTGAATTTGCAGAGGATCTCAAATTACGGCAATACCCCAGGAATGAATAATACATAGTACACATTATAACTGATAAGCCAAGTTTTGCTGTTAAGTACAAGGTGGTAATTTTAAATAAAATTGTATACATTATCCCACCTCTGATTTGACTTGTAAAACTTGATCGCCAGCTGAAGGAAGATCTCTCCACCCAAATACTTCTACAGGCATAGATAATGTGGCCTCTTTAATACTTGTTCCTTGTTCTGTATACATACTACGTACCTATCAAAAACAAGTCTTATATTCTGATTGAATGTATATTCTGAATCTGTATTCATAAAACATCAGATTATTGTAAGTTCAACTAATATTAACTTAAAATGACTGAACCACAGGTCATATATTTTAAATGTTTGAACAATTAAAACAAATCATGATTTATTTCTAAATCTAAAAATGTAATATCCCCAAACAGACAGAACTAAAATTTAATAAAAAGGTTACTTTAAATCAATTTATTTCAGAAAATCACTGCTGTTTTAAAGTTAGCTTCTTTCAGAAAATCTGTGTGGTTAATTCTGGTCAGGATACCTGTATCATGATATTTTATCTCCTACAATTTCTTTTTTCCCACAGGTTGTTTTGAAACATACAGTGTTCAATTATCAATTTCATAGTTTTTGCTGTAAAATTAAATCTGCAAAAATATTAAGAGAACATTTACAACAAGCAAATTGCACTAGTAAGCTTACTTTAGCCCATGCTTTCCCAGCCAGTAAGTAATCTCCTATCTTCAAAGTTCCTCTCTGAACAATAACAGTTGCAGCTTTCCTGCAATAAAATCAATATCCAGAATATGTATTGTGTATTCGGATATTGACATTAAGATTTTATATATTCAAACTTAAATGTTATCCTTTTGTAAGATTTCTTTTATCCTTAAGACTAATCTATAACCATTAATTTAGTAAGAATTAAAAAATTTCTTATCAACTTGATTGTTTCACTCTCTACTGTTAACCAATAATAAGAACTCTACAGCTTTGCTTTTAACACATTGACCAAATCAACAGAACAAATGAACAATGTTGTGATCTATAATGAACCTTTATCAAACTTGGTCATCAGATATTTTAATCTGTTTTTGCATTTTTATTTCAGATGAGTGCAGTCTTAACTGATGCAAAATGCCAGAAGAACCTGCATTATACAATTTAAAAAAATATTAGAATCTTCATTTGGTGATCTTACATAGACAAGTATTTTTCTTTGATTTTAAAACTTATGGTTCTGCCTTACTCTGAATATATTTTGAAAGCTGTTTCATTAGGCAATGATGTATTTTGAGTCCTATCATTTGCTTGGGCACAAAAATCATACATGATTTTATTGCAATGGGAACTTAGGTGCTTCTCAAGTGCAGCATGATACGACCGCAGCATGTTGACATGTGAAAGGTGAACAAATGAAATTTTGGGTAAGTGTGGACACAGTATTTTGTTGGACACAATAATGTGCTGGACACAGAAGAGAGCTGGACACAGTGATATGACTGGATAAAAGATTATTTTTGACTCATATAATCCTCAAAACTGGTGTCACTTTGTTCAATTTTTCAAAAGGAATCATTTGGAAAAAAACCCATCAAAATCAGATTAAAAATTTTTTTTCCCCATATTATACGAAATTGAATTCCCCCTCCCCCCACTACTTTGAACCCTTATAGCTCGAAAAATGGTAAGAGATAGAGAAAATCCATTGACACTTTGCTGAAAGCTCTCATTGAGAGGAATCAAACGCAAAAAATCTCATCAAAATCGGATGAAAAATAATTTCTCATCTCCTGCAAAATCACATTTTTTTAAATACTTTGACCCCTTTAATACAAATATCAGAAAAAGCTACAAAAAATGCTTGGAGTAACTTTTGTTGCATTTTTTATGAGGAATCATTTGGAAAAAAACCCTATCAAAATCAGATTAAAAATTTTTCCGTATTATATGAAATTGAATTCCACCTCCCCCCACTACTTTCACCCCTTTTAGCTCGAAAATGGTAAGAGATAGAAAAACTCTGTTGCAGCATACTACTGAAAGCTCTCATTGAGAGGAATCAAATACAAAAAACCCCATCAAAATCGGTTGAAAAATAAAAATTTCTCATCAATCACATTTTTAAAACCCTTTGACCCCTTTAATAAAATGGTTAATTTTACAAAAAATGCTTGGAGTAACTTTTGTTGTATTTTTGAAAAGGAATCAATTGTAAAAAAAACCATCAAAATCGGATGAGGAATAAAAAAGTTTCAAAAATTAGGGCGTGGCCATTTTTGGACCCCCTATATCTCAATAACAGTAATAGATAGGTCATGACGCTTGTAGCCTATTATGTTGAATTTTTCATGGGGAATACAAAGAAAAAAAACCCATCAAAATTGGACAAAAAATAAAAAACTTACATTTGAAAATTGAAAATCCCCTATTGGACCCTCTCTAAAAAACGGTCGAGGCTAGATCACCCAAAATCAATCCCAACCTGTATTTTATATTGGGTATCATTGCGTTTAAATTTAAAATGGATCCAAATAATAGAACTAAAGTTATTGAACGGAAACCTAACTGTCTACATGCCCATAACATAATATGACCATAAAATTTTTGAGGTCGTATAAAAAGACAAAGTTTCAAAGGCTCTTATGTTATAATAAGTTCAGTTGTGGTTGTCATTTTCTTTGGCATGCAAAGCCATCTGATACAATGCTGAATCAAATATATCCAGTGACAATTTCACTTGAGTTTGGTTCTACTGGAGCAAACAGATGCATACTATAAGATATTTGACTAAATTTTCTTTAAACCAGAGTCATTTTGCCTTGATGGCCAAATTATGTGTATGCAAGGCAATACAACACATTTATTATAAAAATGGGACATGTGGCACGATTGTCAATGAGACAGCCACCAACCAAATGACAGTCGAATTTTAACTTCTACATTTAAGCCAAGTAGGATAAACAAACTATGAGTAAATGTGTGTGTGCTATTTAACAGGTAGCGGTCTATGCTTTCTATGCAGCATCAGTTGTGATGTTCAACCACTTACGTTTACTGCAATAGGACAAACATACTTTAGTTGTGACATACATGAATATCAAAAGGATTTACTTAAAGTATTAAACAACGACAGTTATAACATTTTTATCAGGGATTTCATCTCAATTTGAATTTGATCATTTTGTTGCTCTAAAACATGAGTACAAACGGCTTTATTCAAACGCTTTAAGAATTTTTTTATTGCAAAATCCAGAAGTGGACGTGGGTGGTAAAGTTTGTAATGCAGGCGGCTTAAAAAAGTATTTTTTTCTTACTGATGATTTTGGACAGGCGGGCGATCCGACGAACAAGTAATTAATTTGGCATGGCCTAAAAACTTATTTTAAACATTTGAGTAAAACAACTCGATCTGCGACCTCCAGTCCAAAATATACATAGAATCATATCCTTCTGTTCAAAATATAATAAATTATTCCTAACACAGTTCAAAATACTAACAGAACTAGATAACATGGAAATGTAAACCATCTCTGAGGACCCAATACTAACATAAATTCCTATGTTTGACCTCAATTTTTTAACCTTGACATTTGACCTACAGATCTGAGGATAACAAAAACTTCTGTTGCTATCTAACATCCACACCAAATATTATCTCTGAACTCTGAACAGTTCTTTTAAAGATACAGAGCAGACATTATAGGTTGTGTTGTCCTAAAAGGTTTCTAAATTTGACACACGTTTTTACCTTAACCTTTAACCTACAGATTTAAGATTTAATTAGGATGCACATTCTAATGCTAAAATGGTAGTAACAAAGAGTAGTTCATCATTGTATCATTTAATGGTAAATATATTATTGATACACACAAAAACATTACTACATCCAAAATTCTTAAAGTTAGACCCTTGTCATGCAAAAGTTATCATCAAAACCTGACCCCCATTTCTTCCCTCCCTTTAGATCCTTTTCTGAGGAATAAAGAAATGTTATGTAATCTTGTTTTTTAACACTGTTATATTGCAGTATGTGAATGAAATATACATCAGTTTTTTTCAGAGGGATTTCTAACTATGATGAAATAGTTACATGTAGTCTTTTGATAGCTCTTTGTCACAGTGAAATTTTACTGTTGGTTACAGTATGTGAGCATCATATCCATCTTGAGTAAAGACAGAAATGTTTTACTGTCAAGAAGGATCTCTGTCTGAGATAACATGTCTGATCCTTCTGATGACCATGTAGTAATTACTCTTTGTGTAATATTACCTTTCATCACAATAAGTGAACGTCATATCCATCTTGTGTTTAGACAGAAATGTTTTACAGTCCAGAGGGATCTCTATGTCTGATGGGTGTGGTATAGTCTCTCCAATAGCAATGTAGTACTTCTGTGTTAAGTTTTCTTTATTCTCATCATTTCTGTCATCCATATCAAACTCTTGAAATTCTCCAGACAGCTTTATCACCTAAAACATGAAGACATAATATAGTAATGGTAACTGTTCAAATAATTTCTTTTCTACTAAAGTTTATGCTCCAGTCAAACTGACTGGAAATTTAAGAATATTTGACTAAATATTCATCTCTACATGCTCTAACTTTCTTCTGTTAAAAAAAACTTTTCAAATTTAGAATCTATATACCCAATACCTGTAGTCAAAACTTTTCAAGATTAAAAAAAATAACCAGATACATTTGTATCTAAAATTAGATTTTGGGTTAGAAGTCCTCTACCTTAAAAAATACCCCAGTTAAAGGTGTAAGACAACTTCTAAATAAAAGCCACTCTACCAGTAATAAACATGGGCAATATATAAACAAAACAAGTGAAGACTCTCACAGAGTATAGCAGATTTATTTAATGTCACTGATGGTCTTGCACACCAAATAAGAAATAATCTGACCATAACAATATAATGGTATCCATATCCATTCAGTATATTGGAGGAAAAATGCATAACTGTAGAAAATCTTAAAAAATCAAAATTAAATAATTCACCAAACACCAAATATAAGATGAATCAATGCAGCAGATTCAGAAAATTAGGACACACAGTTCTCTAAAAAATAAAGAAATTAAAATGGGTCAAAGTCCACAACTACCATAAAATTAAGACAATGGAAATGGACTGAAAATATTGACATTCGCACATCAAAAGTAAGCCATACACTAAATATGAGATAAAGTGGTTTCAGAAGGGTGTCTATAGGATAAAATTAACACAACAATGTAAAAGTTGGTAACTGCTATAAAACTGTAAAATCAGATTTATATTGCACACCTGCAAATCACGAGGAAGCTACACCCCAAATATTAAATGAATCAGTTCAACAGTTATAGACACACACAAAAAGTGTAGCCTATGAATGCTTACTATTTCTATAGTTTCAAGAAGGGAACAATTATCATCTAGTTACTAATTTCTCTCAAACAAGTGGGAAAAAATTTGGTCTGAATTTTTTTAACAAACAATACTGAACCTCACAGGACAAATACATACCACAGTTGTTGACAATACCATTGACCAAAATTATCACAGAGGGATAACTTTTATTTAACTAATATGTCTATTCAAGTTTGGTTAAGGAGTTTCCATGGAAACATTTCCACAGTGCTTAGAACTTAACAAGAAAACCTGTGAGCATTTCTCAACAAAAATAACTAATTGAACCCTCCAGTTGAATTATCTCCCCTTGGAAGTGTCTAACAGCAATTATTTTTTTCATGCACTTTAACATATCATGGCTGATCTTTTTTTGGTCTCATAAAAATCCACTCAAAGGTTATAAGGAGTGTTGCCTACAAGTTCTGACCATATTACCCCTTCAGTTGAATTAGGTTATAAGGAGTGTTACCTACAAGTTCTGATTATGTTTACCCATTCAGTAGATTTAGGTTATAAGGAGTTTTGCCTACAAGTTCTGATCATATTACCCCTTCAGTTGAATTAGGTTATAAGGAGTGTTGCCTACAATTTCCAATCATGTTTACCCCCTATGTTGAATTAGGTTATAAGGAGTGTTGACTACAAGTTCCAATCATGTTTACCCTTTCAGTTGAATTAGGTTATAAGGAGTTCTGATCATATTACCCCTTCAGTTGAATTAGGTTATAAGGAGTGTTGCCTACAAGTTCCAATCATGTTTACCTCTCCATGGAAGTATTTGACAGCATTACATGTAATCTTTTTCATGCACATACAAATTAACTTCATATAAAGTTTTATCAAAATTCACTCAGCAGTTTAAAACCCCCTATCCCTTTGTTTGTAAGGAGTCTTATAAGAAAAACAGGTCCATAGGGTAGTATTATGCTATAAAAGAACAAATCTATGCCAATGCCAAACTTAAATTTTTACAAGGCTTATGTTGAGAGACATACAAGACCAACAGTTTTTTGTTTGAGACTCAATAAAGAAACTATTTAGATTATGCTAACTTTTTTCTAAAGAAAGAAATATTTACTGTAAAAGCAGAAATATTCGTGGGGGATTTAATTTCGTTTATTTCGTGGGTAAGATTTATCAACGAAATTAAATCCCCACGAATTTAATTCAATAATGAACATTCTGTCAAACGTGGGAATTATACTACTAAGTTAAATATCATATTTGCAATTAAAATTGGTTAAGATAACAAGTGTGATTATTTTATTTCATAATATTACCAAAGTGTTGCAATGAATTAATTACAAATACAATATAATATGTTATATTGTTGTTTAAATGTTTTCTCACAATTAATGAACTATTTAATTGTCACCTGTTGGTCACATTCAATTTACACTTAAGTGCATCCGTTATCCCTGAAACCATGAATTATACCATCTTTTGACACAACAAAGCCAATTAGCTGTGCCGGCTTGACCTCACTAATCCTTAGATAAACACTTACTTCACTTTTCAACATGATTTGAAACTAATTAATGAATTTTTGTTTAAAGATTGAATTTAATTTCACATTTACTTTCATTTCTTTTAAACATATTTTGTTTGATCCGACTCCATGAAAATTTGTCCCCACGAAATAGTTTTATACCTGAAATCCACAAAATTTTATGCCCACGAAAATTAGTGATTATACAGTACGTCTTTTAACTATAATAGAAGCTATAACTTTTGCTACACTGACAAATGTGACGCAAGTATTATAGTAACTGATATCAAAATCAATATTCAGCTCTAAATAAGTATTTCAGTTATTTATATTTCACTTAGCTGATTCCTTAGAAAATTTTGTCAACAATAAAACAGCATTTCTGTTAGATTTTTATGCTTCGTCAGTTGCTGCTTTAGTTTTCTTTGATTTTTTCCTTTGACCACTTGTGGGGGGTTGGGGGAGGGCACCCACTCAAACTAGTTTAATCCTACCACATGTCTCATGTGCCTGTCCCAAGTCAGGAATTGTGGTCATAGGTTTGTCTTTGTGTTTAATGTTTTGTTACATTTTCATTTTTGATAATACTTGGGTAAGAGCAGTATTATTTTACACAAACCTGATTTTTTATTTGGGGCAATTTAGAGCTTTTCACAAGGACTGGTATTCCAACCGTGTTGAAGGCCTTGTGGAGACCTCTAGACTTGTAAATTAATCTGTTTTTCTTGTGGTTGGAAAGCAGTCTTTCTGACATTCACCCATATCTTTTCATTTTCATGTTTATCTGTTCAGAAATGAACTAAACACATAACTTATCCAAAGTTGTTGAAGTGTTAAATTAGGGTTAAAGAAAACTGCTTACTGTTATTTGAATTAGCATGAAAAAGATGTGAACATTGAACAACATAAATATAATGGTAACTTTAAAAGTTTTTGTTTCATCCATTAATACAAAGCCGATGTTCCAAAGTCAGATGCCCGGGGCACAGCTGCAGTTGTAGGCAGTTACCAACACAGCATTGTGACATAATTACTGGTAGTATACACCTTCGAATGTAACATTACAAATCCTGATCTAGTCAGCACAATGTCAGTGAATTGATTATTGATTCACGCTCTTGGTGTTCTATACTAGTCTATCTGCAGTGGTGAAAATGACATAAGTCAAAATATCCATATCTTCTGTAGTAATTTTAGAAAATTAAATTCCCCACCACATGCCCATCTCTATTTAATATGTAATCTAAAAATCCACCAAGTTTTATCAAAATCCTGCAAGTCATTAAGAAGGAGATGCAGACAATGTATTTCAGGCAGACAGACAAAATCAAATGTCATCTCGGATGCTATAGACAATTTGCAGGTTGCGAAGAAAACATCACTTTTTTATAATTACAGTTACAAGAAAGAAACTTCCACTACCAAAATTTAAGGAAAATAATTAAACATAATCGGATGTTAAATTTTGAGAGCATAAAATAAAACTTAATAATACAATCACATCTTTACCTGTTAATTGACACTAAAATTCTAAATAGAAATGCAAAATCATTGACCTCTGACCCACTGATCACGAATCTCTTTTGCATCAAAATGTTGCAGTGTACATCATGCATTATTCATGTACAAAGTTTCATTATGATATCACAAGCAATTCATGAAAAACTGACTTTAACCTGACCTTCAACCAGTATACAATTGGCCACGTTATCTCAGGGTTATAAAATCAGTTTGCACCAAAATGATGCAGTTAAGATAAATAACAAACTTAAAATATGATATAATTCACTCTACAAAAACTTTTGAAATTCTACACCACCTAATTAAAATCTGATCCTATTATTGATTTTCCCTGCAAAAATAAGCAATGCAAGGTTTAATTTTAATTAGATTGAATTCTACAAAGAAATTGAAAGAAATGACCGTTGACCCAAGACCACAGAATGTGCACACCAAGAAGTTATAGTCAGAGATGTATATAACAGATATCTAAATATACGTCCCTGTTATAGTTGATATCATGAGCTACTGATGTACAATATTTATGATATCATGACTCCTTCATGAAGGACCACCTGCAAGATGAACAAAGGTTTAACATTGGACAGACATTGGTACTGGAATAATATATGCTGGACTGCCTAATATAATCAATCAGAAAAATCTCATTGATCATTTTTTAGCTCACCTGGCCAAAGGCCATGTGAGCTTTTGTCATCACTTGGCGTCCGTCGTCCGTTAACTTTTCA
>JARWCS010323609.1:0-12681 GCA_034783895.1 Geukensia demissa | reverse complement strand
GTAGAGTGATTTCTCTTCTATATTCCATCCATCTGGGTAAGTTAGGTTCCAATCGGACCAGTGGTTTCAAAGTTGCGGAATTGACGGAATGACGGAACTGCGAATTCTATAGTCCCCCGCTTTCGCGAAAGGCGGGGGACAAAAACATAGCAGCCAATTTTAGACCTTATATTGTTACAGCTGTCAAACAGTATGAAGATTTTTGTAATGTACCTGAAATATATTTGATGAACACTGTTGAAGAACTGAAGTAAATGTTGAGGACAGTCCTACTTCTAACATTCTCTGTTCTGGGTTTAGTTTACTGATATCACCGTGTATTTGCTCCTGAGCACTGTTCTCTATTAAAGCCAACACCCTTCAAAAGAAATCATCTTTACTTCTTAAAATTAAACCATACATTCTTGTTCTAACAATAATTTTCAAATCAAAAGAAACTTAGAAAAATCAATATTCCAAAATACAAGTGCAAAACAGACATGTGAATTGTGTCTTTCTGGCATATATTCCTTATTTTTTCTTTTAAATATTAATGATACATTTCAAAAGTAAATACTGCTTTAAAATTTGTTTTCTTTATTCTTGTGTTCAGGAAAGCAATGAAATTAACATTCCATTTAAACTTTAACTTTATTACCTTCAACACAAAACTGACCAGAGAAAAATGCAAGAAAAAGACGAAAATGCAATGATGTTAAAACTAAATATGATCAACTCATATTGTAAAGCATTGATGAACTAAGGCTACTTCATTTGTGATACTTTATTTTTATTTGAATTTTAGAAAAACTCAACTTAGTGCTACTTCATTTGCAATACTTTATTTTTAATTGAATTTTAAAAAACTCAATTGTACAAGGGTTTCAGGAAAATAGCACAATTATTGTGAAAAATCTTAGTCAAGTTCAATATTAGTTTTTGATCAAGAAAACATCTAAAACTTAAAAAGGTACTTGAGAAAAACACTAACTAAAGACTGAAATTTGACTAAAATTTCTTTCAAGAAATTCATATCCAGGCAATAAGATAAATCTGCAGCAATAATAACTTTGTAGGAAAAGACAAAAATTAACCTGATGCTCCAAAAGTGTAGGTTTATTTTTTGCAATTCTTATAACCAGAGGCTCCTAGAAGCCTGTAATTGTCACCTGATATACAGCTGCTAAGACAAAGTTGACATTGAAACCAATTGATTTAACTTTGGTTCCAATAGAGCACGCTGTTATAAACAAAAGATTTTTAAATGAAAATATTATAGTTCTATATGAAACTAAGTTCGGCTAAGGCAGGAATTTTGGTTGGTGGTGGGGTCATTGGATACAATTCTGATAGAGACTTACTAAGGACTATTCCACCAAAGTTTGGTTCCAATTGAGCAAGTAGTTCCAGACAAAGAGATTTTTAATGAATTTCCCATAGGGTCCTATGTCAAACTAAGTTCAGCTGTTGCGGCCATCTTGGTTGGTAGGCGGGGTCATCAGATACAATGCTGGAAGAGGACCAACTTAGGACCATTTCACTAAAGTTTTGCATTAATTGGCTCAGCAGTTTTTAAGAAAACCCACCTTTTTCTATATTTAGTAATGGCAGCCATATTAAATGGTTGTTCATGACTCCGGATACAATTCTGAAAGGAGACCTTACAAGGACCATCCCATCAAAGTTTGGTCCAAATTGGCCCAGTGGTTTCAGAGGAAAAGATTAAAATGTGAATTGTGGATGGACAGATGACAGACGGACGCCAAGTGATGGCAAAAGCTCACATGGCCTTTTCGGCCAGGTGAGCTAAAAATGAAACCCGATGGCTGATACTTGTCTGGCAACAAATTAATTTATTGCTGTTAAGTCAGTGTGCAAACAAAACATAAAATGTGCAACCATTAAATGAAAAGTTCACAAAACTTTAGGCTTCTCTGTTTATAAGTGAAAATAATGTTCTTTTTATCAAAACTAACTTCCATCATTTGGATTATTTTTGGGCTGTGGGTGGGGTTGGGCATGAGGGAAGTCAGGCTGTCAAATATCTAAACTTATCTTACCTATCTAAGAACTGGATGACAAAATCTTCAAACTGTGCTGTTGCTGAACACAACTCTCGTTCATTCTAAAATAAATGTAAATCAAAATCTTTATATATAAGCCTACTTTGTAAAATACTATTTATTGTTTTATCACAAACAATTGTCCTATGTACTTATTTCAACTTTTTAAGACTGTAACTGTTAATTTGTTTTCTGCATAGAAGATAATGTTTAATAGTTTCAAGAAAGGATATAAAGCTTTCTCCAGAATTGGTACAGCCAATTAGCCTTGACGTCCTAGGTAAAATGACTTTAGTAATGTTACAAGACAAACTTGCAATTAACAAATAATCTATGGTTGTTTTTACTTGAGCAGTCACATATCTTAACAGAAAACTTAAATTACCTCTGAGAGATCATTTCTGAGATGGACAGCATCAGAACAGTCCACTATAGGTATCAAAGTTACAAAGGTTGATATCATTTGGAATGTTACCTGAAATTGAGAAAACATGACACAATTAATAAAAGTAAACAAACATGCACCTAGTCATTATAAAAACAGAACATTCAGGGAAAACACATCAAATTTTGAAATAAAATGCCTGGGAAATAAAGTTTTTTCACAAAATTTTCACTTGAAGTTTATAGCTGGGTTTGTGCTTAACAATTAAACATTACAATACTAGTGATGAAGCAATTATTTTTTCCAGAACTGAACTGAGAGTTATATTATTGTAGTTTGACAAAAGTAATGATTGTAACAAATGTCCTCTTTTAACAGTTGTTTTGGTATCTCTATGAGGAACAAGTTTTCACTTGCATTTATAAATTTTGTTTGGATTTAAAAAATTGAAATAATGTGTACTGTGAAGAAAATTTGATTAATTTTACGAAGAGGAACAAACTATAATCAACTCACCAAAGACTTCTTAAAGTCATTTGGATCAATTCCTGGTAATGCCAGGTTCAACAATGGAAGAACATGAGATTTTCCCTCTGGGTACCATTTACCCGACTGTAACATTGGACGAGCTACAGCAACAATACATATCATGCAGGCAATCAGTCGGTGGGGCTCTGTTAGGTTTTCCATTGCTGGATACATCCTAAATCAGTCATAATTTTCAATGTATTTTAGAAATGCAGTGTATAATTACAATAGTATCTTTAAGAGGCTCCATTAAATACAGATGGTACCCAGAGAAGGCACTTTCATAGAGGAATAAAAGTCAAAGAAATGTTTTACAAAACTCAGTTTTTAAATACATGTAGTATATCAATGGATTTCACAGAAACCTGCCATAGTGACAATTTAAAGGTGCTCTCCCTGATAATTGGACAGCTCCTTAAAAGGACCTGTGCTCTTCACCAGGTTTTACACAAGTACGATGATGAAGTCACCACTGTGGAGCAAAAGCTGCTATCACTTCAATAAATCCTGAGCTTGTTTCTTGTTTTATGGGGTTTTTATTGTTTTTTTTTGTGTATTGTTTGAGTGCTGTTGATTTTCTTCTTCTCCCTCTTCTTTTGGTAAAGAAGATGTGTGTTCTTTGACTAATGATTTCCATATGTAAATTTGATTGTCTTTGAACTTATTTGTAACACCTAAGAGCCAAGATGTCTAAGTTCAATCAAATCATTATTACCAGGATTGATTCAATAATGTCTTTGTGTTTTCTGATGAAGAAAGACAATGTTGTACAAGACACATTATTTTGTTGCTGTATGAAATACAAGTTAGTTAAATCATGGTAACAAATAAGTGATGCAAAGTGGCTATGATAGTATAATACAAAAACAAAAGAGGCTAAGATCATGGTATAACCACCAAATTTAAAAGTAAAAAACAAAATACATCAAATCATATTGTGTATCATGTTAATACATTCTTTTTAAAATTTGCATATCTAATTAATTAGACATTTACAGCAAAATGTGTAAAATTAACAAAAAAAAAAAGATATACACTTCAACAAACAAATTTTTTAATAGGTCTATTAATCTGACATTGAGAGCAAATCTGATAAACTATAAATAGAGAAAAGGGATGCCCCAGTTTGTACTGATACAACTGTGCTACAGTAACATTAATGAAGATAGGCCATTCTTAGAAATAGTATTGTGTCTGTGAGACACTATGATACCCTCACAAATCTATGCATTTCGTTGTATGAGAAGTTGCAAGGATATACTCCAAAGGTAAGTTCAGCTATCCTCCAATACAGATAATATTGATAAAAATCAAAATAGTATGAACATCTTCAATCTATGTAAAAACAGTTGGCAACTTCCTTTAAATCTTAGAGAGTTTTGGGGGGAAACTGTAAACCCTTAGGCAAGTGAATAAACAAAAAAATAATTCAAACTTTCCCCAAAACAACAAATATATAAATTCATGTAAAATATCCACCTAATTAAAAATACTCTTGCATTAAAACTTCAGGAGGAACTATCTAGAAAACTGGGACAGGCAGAAAAATAGACAGGGGTCAATCTTTTAGTTGCAGGGGCATAAAAATAGCTCTATAAACTTAAGATTTGCCTATTATGGTGCTATTGCGAATTCACAAGTGTTTTTATTTTTGATTTGTGTTTTTTTTTATGTAATAGGCAGTTTTTTGGATTGCTTTCTATTTTTTTAACACATTATTTCATGTAAATAAGCCTTAAAAAAATTTGGGGCATGTCTTTACCAGAATCTTTTTCTTTCTATTAGTACCGACTTGTTTACCTTTCAAGTAAGTCTGGAACAACTAATTCTGGTCGTAGATTAGATAAATGTCTTAGAGCAATAGCTGAATCCTGACTTCCATATTTACTGAACATTGATACAACTATTACAGGTCTCATACTCTCAACAAACTTAGTGATATCATCTTCAGTTAGTTTCTCTTCTTCTGGAATAGGTGTCTGCCAGGTGAATTTCTTGTATCTTTCTCTGAGGAATAAGACAGTGTACATTTAACATTCTCAGTCGTTGGTTATAACTACAGTCAAACCTCGATGGCTCGAACTCAAAGGGACCTGGAAAAACAGTTCGAGCCATCGGTTGTTCGAGCCATCAGAGTTCGAAAATTTCTGTATCGCCTATCGGTACTGGAAGTCCGCTATTTACAATAGCCGCGCTATTGAGAACATGAAGTTTTAACATCTTATTTTTGTTTATACAACGGAAATTTAGCAAAATCAATAACAAAAGATTAGGTTAATCATCGGTCTACACTAATTAAATTACAATAAACAATTATCTAATGACTGTCAATCAGTGTCACACATGTGCTCAAATCATAAGCTGGGGTACTTAATTAACCGTTTGACAGGTCGCGATTAATTTTACAGGTAAGTTCGAGCCTGGCGTTGTAAATTTAACTAATTTATTAATGAAGGGACTGAAACATTAGTTCGAGAGTACGAGCCAACAGAGTTCTAGAAACTGGGGTTTAATTTAGTTTTAGATCCAGTATGAAAATTGTTGGGACTTAAAAACGAGTTCGACCCATCCATGGTGTTCGAGCGATCCGAGTTTGAGCCAACGAAGTTCGACTGTACATTTATTATACAGTCCACACCAATTATCACAAACATGTAAAAGTAAAAACTTCTATCTTCTGGATTTCATATATTTGACCTGCCATAATTTTCAGTAAAATACTAAATGGATCTTCTCCATAAATCAACTACACTTAAATAAATATTTTACAGTGATATAAAGAGACCTGTAGTAAGATTCTATTTTCAATTTGATCATAAAATTTTGTCAGATAGTTTAATAAATTATTTTTGGATTTCACAAGGACGTGTTACTACATTTAGTTAAAGGAAACATCCCAAGTAAAGCATCCATTGGCCTACACATATGACTGCAACACGGGAATATTGCAATACTTACCTATGCAATCTCTTAATGAATAACTTTGGAAACCACATAAGCAATCCACTTAATTTTATCTGCAAGAAAGAAACATCAATGTTAATACACATGCTCCTACAAGAAAGTAACTGTTCATCTGAAAGACCTCTAATTATAACTGTATTTGTTAACTTTATTAGACCAATTATGCCAGTTTTGTTCCAGTTCCACAAAGCAAAGCCCTGTCACAAATCAAAGATTGTTTTATCCATATTGGCTTTTTGTTCATTTGTTGTAACTCCATGTTTCACTTGTGTTATTGTGGTTCATCTTAAACGATAGAAAGTACATTGTATGCTTCAAGCATACCAGAGCACTCATTGGTCATCCTTGATTATTAGTGTAATCCATGTTGTTGAGTTCTGTTTTTGTCTTGTTTCTATGTTGCCTGTTGTTATTGCTTTTCTCTGGACAAGTTAACTTCTTTCTAGAAAATTTTGCCAAATATTTTAAGTCCAGGCCAACCAATAAGTAGCTGGTTCAATAAGGAGCAAAGCAAAAGCAAATGAATAAGCTATGTCAAGCTTTTGCAAGGAAATTTCTAAAATTTAAATTTAAATGGCCATTGTACTTAAACAAGTGAGACCTAATGATGTCTAGACCTGCGTCGCTCACTGATGTTCTTACTGTATACCAAGTTTCGTTGAATTTGATTGGGTAGTTTCAGAGGAGTTGCGATGACAAGGTCGTTTATGAGTATTTTCTAAGTTCCAAGGGGCATAACTCCCACAAAAATGAGGGGATCAAAATTTCCTGGCGATATGCAAAACTACATATGATGTCCTATCCACATACCAAGTTTCATGAAAATCGGATAAGTAGTTTCAGAGGAGTTGCGCTGACAAGGTCATTTATGACTATTTTCTAAGTTCCAAGGGGCATAACTCCCATAAAAATCAGGGGATCAAAATTTCCTGGCGATATGCACAACTACATATGATGTCCTATCTACATACCAAGTTTCATGAAAATCGGATCAGTAGTTTCAGAGGAGTTGCGATGACAAGCTTATTGGGACGGACAGACGGACGGACAGATGGACGGACAGACGGACGGACAGACAGACAGACAGACGGACGGAGTGATCCGACTCCTAGACCTGCTTCCGCCGTTGGCGACGCAGGTAAAAATAGAAATAGGTACCGGAAGCCATATTTTGCATATACAAAAAGAATTATTATGGGAAAAAAGCAGAAAAAATCATGCCTGAGTAATGCTGATAACCAAATGGGATTCAGGGAATGGAAGTGGCTATCAGGTACAGAGTCAACATCCTTTGAATCTCAGGTCATAGATCCGAAATGGGGCTTATAATATCCTTCTTGATAATTTTTGTGTTTGTGATATATATGAAGTTTATGTTTCCAGTCACTTGCTATGAATTGAAGTGAAATTTACGCAACTGAAATGTATCCCCAGAATGCCAGGTTAGCAGGAGATGAGATATCAAAAGTTGTAACAGGAAATGCACCTAGGGGAGATAATTATTACAATACAGATCAAAATTATCTGAAACACAATCCACTTTAAAATATCAAATTACATCTTTAAAAAGCAAATTTGATCTAATAGTTTGTGACATGATTATATTAAATACTATAATTAAAGTGTGTATTGCTACAAAAATTACAAGGTAATTACCCAGTAACACAATTCATCCAGGTAATTAATTACCAACCACTTTGTTGTGGGGTTGAATGCATTCCAAAACTTTAATATTTACCCCCTGTAACATAATTGATTAGAGCTGGTGTAATAAAATTTAATATTAATATTGGAAGACATTTGTAATTAATTTTTGGAAAGATCAAAAGATGGCAATAACCACTATACTTCTGTGAGCTAAAAACCAAATTGCGAACAATCAATCAATCTGATAATGTACTCAAAAGTAACAATTGCTTTTCACAAACATCACAACCATGACCACCCCTCCTTCAAATACCGGTGAATCTTACATTAACGTAAGTGAGTTTCAATGGGCCGTCTTAGCTTGATGAGTGGTCAGCATTTTCAGAAAGCAACAGGCGGGATAGTTAGAACAATATTAGACTGAAAATGCGACGCTAACTCTCAAGTGATTCATGAATGAAGTGTTAGAAATAAATATTTTATAGAACTTAGCTTGTCCTTTAACACTGAAATGAGGAAACAATGTTAATGTGATCCATGAAAACCCTTAAATGTTTACGTAAAATAAATATATGGATGATAACATTCAAGAGACTTATCCCATTGAAAGAGTTCCACATGAGACGGATTGATTGATTGAATAGTGTTTAATGCCATGTTGGCATTATAGATTTCCAAAAAACCATTCATAATAAACCAAACCAAAACAGAGAAAAATGGACACAGATGCATAATGCTCCGGCAAACAGGAAGTAGACTTATGACAGACCTAAAAAGGGGAGACACAGTACAACTCACCCTAATAATGCTTCAGACCATAATACAAAAATCAATCCAACATACATAAGCCTAGAAATCTTTGACAAATATTTTACAGAATGAAAATTCAATCAATGTCTCAATAGGAAGTATAAATATGTCAGACCTGAAAAGAGGCAACGCGGTACAACTCACCCTAAGAATGCTTCAGACCAATATCAAATCAATCTTATGTATGCAAGCTGAGAAATCTTCTTTGAAACTTGACAGACCTATATATGTATGTATGACTTAATGCCCCGGTCTACTAAAGGCAAGAGGAATAAAAAGAATTGATCAGAAATGATAAAAAACCTTCAGGGTTTAGAAATTGGAACCATCGCTTAAAAGTGGGGGCATATTTAATGAGTACATGTCCTCCAGTGTGGAACAACTCAACCTCACTGCAAGTTTCACTCAACTCAACTCACTGCAAGTTTCACTCAACTAAGTCATACCTTTGTACTTCTGGGTGTGTGTTCATCATTTTTGATGATTTACAGCTTGTCGCAAGGAGTGGAATTTCATCCACCCTTGCTGAAGGTATTTTGGAGGGAGTTATCCAAGGTTTAAAATATTATCCCAGGTTTAAAATATTTCTTCTGCTTCAAATGGAGAAGTAGTGTCACCTCATTTTTTTATCATCATCATCATGTATGTTTCTAACATTCAAGTTCACACAAAATAAATCTAATTTTGGATATGCCTTATATAAACACACAAAATGAACACAAATGTTTATCTTCCAATAAAATATCATAGCCTTAAGACCACAAAACAAGAAGTATTTAAAATATTGACATAATAGATTTGTGTTGTGTTCCTTGATCAATGGGTTGATTCTGAACTAGATAAGTATCTACCTAGTGTATATTGTTTACTTGTGGTATATTTGCTTACTTTTCAACAATCACCTGTGTCAACAGATCTTCAGGTAAATTGATAAGGTCATTTGGGTTTATTACATTCACATAGACTGGGGAACAAATTAACAGCAATGTAGACTAAATATACATATAATATCCAAAATATTCCAATTTAAAGAAGAGTTTTTTCAAAAATCATATATCTGAACTGCACAAGCAAAAACCACACTTAAACCATGTTAAATCACATTTGTGTATATAAAATGTCCGCATTATCATTGTTGTGCAAACAAAAGACAGCTTAACGACCAAAATCATTAAATTCTGTCATAGATTAACAAGATTCTGTCATCCAGAAAATTAAGGTCAAAATATGGCTGCATTTTAAGGTCATTTATAAATCCAAAATTTTGGCTCTTCCAGTACATAAGACATACAGTGGGGCAAAATGTTTTTTGGGGGATTTCATGACTGTGGTCAGTTTTATTGGTGGAGGAATCCAGAGTACCCAGTGAGAACCACCAACCACTGGAAGAAATTAACTGGCAAACCATATTACATATGTTGTGAGCCAAATGCACACTATATTGTAAAAAGTCGGTTGAAAAAATAATTGGATTGTCAAACAAAGCTTGATCCAGTTAATGTGTTGGGGGCTCAGTTGACAATAACATGATACTGTGAGCAAAACTCACAAAAAATATCCCCTCCCCATGGATTATCTGCCCTTGAAATGAGCCATAGTAAAATTACTTCCAATGAACATATCTACACATTGTGTCTAATGTTCATGTAAAGTTTAATTGAAATCCATTGAATGGTTTAAGAAGAGATGCACTTACAAAGTACATGAATGTGGACAGACGGACGGACAGACAGAAGACAGGATGATCCCTATATACCCCCATACTTTGTTTGTGGTGGTATAATTATCATGTATATGATATGTTAATAAGTTTTCAAAAGACCATACCAAGGTAAGACAAAAATACC
Organism: Geukensia demissa; assembly: GCA_034783895.1. Taxonomy (NCBI): domain Eukaryota; kingdom Metazoa; phylum Mollusca; class Bivalvia; order Mytilida; family Mytilidae; genus Geukensia; species Geukensia demissa. The sequence continues at coordinate 2,458 of JARWCS010323609.1, read as the reverse complement.
ATATACATTCTTTACCTAATTCTGGTAAAACTGACCTTAAAAATGCCAACAAAAACTTTCTTTAAAAAAATCTTACTGAAGGCCAGATTAGTGAGTTTTGTATATAAGTCCATACAGAAAATCGGTGATATCTTCAAACATTGTGAGAAACTTCTTTCTTTTCTCAAAAGTAGGAATACACAGTGAGAAATATTGTTCTGACAGGAAATTTGATAATGTATTTAAGTTATACATTAATCCTTGCAACAGCGTGAAATTATAGAAATAAGAATTTCACATCTATATTAAACAGCCCCGTCTTCATACAGCAGTTTTCAACAGAAAATCCACAAAAAAATATGTGATTTTCCAAAATATCAAAAAATAAGTAAATTCTTTAGTGCTTTTCCACAGATGTTGAGTATAACTGAACTTTTTGTCTTCTTGCATACCCTAAATATTTTACCTAAAATATGCCTCCAAGTCAGAAAAGTTTAATCAGTTTTTGATCTCCTGTATTACTATCTGACCAAAATAACAAAACAAAATTAAGGATTCCGATGAAACCTTGGAAAATCTGTTAGATCTTGATAACTAACTGTACTTTATGTTTGAACTCGAAGATTGGCTTCCATAAAGTTTAAAGTGAATTTAAAATTTTAAAAAACATTATCATTAAGACATTATAATCCAAGTCTTAAGATATTTAACTAATGTGCTTATAAGCATTTTCAACTTTTTGAAATTCCTGGCCACTTTTCATTTCAGTCATAGACAAGTATAAGTATGTATGAAAAACCTTTTATTTGATTTAGTCATGTTTTATGAATTGTCACACATTTTGTATTTTTTGGGCTTTTTACAGCTTCCGTTATGATATGGACTCCTGTTCTTTATTGAAGGCCGTAACGGGACCTGTAGAAGTTTAATTTCGACTGTTATCTGGTGGATGGCGGATGTCTCATGAACAATCATGTCACATCTCCTATTTTTATATTTTATCAGTTGGTTTATAGACCCATGTAAATCATTCCAATGATGGTTTAAAACAATTTTAGGTACCAGTGCTATATAGAGCTCAGAGTGGTAATGATTCTTTAAACCTCAATTTTGTTAGTAAAATGGACATTTTTAATATTTTACTCCTTGTTTAATTAAGGACACCAAAAATTTGTAAACCAACTTTCAAAAAATGGCCTATAAAGAATTCATTGAAAACAAAATATTTTATTTCATTCACTGGGAATCATAAGAAAAGATCTTTTAAAAATATAACATTGTGGGTTCAAACCACACTGACTCAGTAGTTTTTAAGCTTCAGAATTTTAGCCAATCAGAATGGATTATCTGCCCCTCGGGCCAAGTTGAAATTTAATTTAACTGAAAAGAGCACCATCACATGAACATTCAAGTATGGTATAAATTGGCCAGCAGAAGATTATAATGTATATGAGAACCAATGATAAATGCAAAGCGATGGCAATAGCTCTCATAAGCCTTCTGAGTCATTTGTGAGCGAAAAACAACCGAAATCTGAAGATAAGTTGACTGAAACATTTGGCCAATTTCATAGTGACCCTCATCACTACCAGAAAGGGGGACAGGTCCAGGGTTAATTTTTCAGGGGATTGCCATTTCCTATTTTAATTTAGCAAACAAAATTTGAGGATTCTCCTGCTCTGAAATGGATGAACTTTTGCCCCTTCCAAAATGTTTACAACCCCATGAACCAAAATTCAATTATCTGTTTAAACAAACATATGGTAAGTTACATGACACCTAATCAGTATCATACGCCCTGTGTAAATTACATTATCAGTAGATATTTAATTACAGGTAATTTAATTAGGACAAATAACTTCAATTAACAAAGCTCCGCCCCCAAGTGGGCAAGGCCTAAATGTTCACTTGTATCCAATCAGAACTATGTAAACATTACCCTGACAATCTGACACTTATCAAAGTTCAATTTTGAAAAGATAAGTACAAAATAGGAGAATATTGAATTTGTTGTGTCAACTTAAAACTGAAGATAAATATTTACAGTGTCAACAGCAGGTTTTAGTCTCCCATTCTCTGTTGATAATCGTCTTGTGTACACAAGGCCAGCCATTATTAAACAAAACAAAACGAGGAAGTAAAAATCATTCAAATACAATGTGACCATTGTATCACTTCAAATTTTATTGATCTTAATTTAAAGGTTGTTATATTAAAAATAAATATTAGATCTTTATCGTGAAAATATAGATTTATGGTAATAACCTTATAATAGTCAACAAATATGGCTTAAGTAAACAGTTTGTGAAAATAAGAGATTTTTCTGTGAAACATGAAACATGATGGAAGGATATGACCAGACTCAACAAAACAGAGGCTCCACAGAGCCTGTAATCGCTCACCTGGCAAACTTGGAATTTTTTGTTACACTGTCTGCATGTTTGCAATTTCATATGATTGCAAAGGACTAACTGATTAA
>JARWCS010323598.1:4497-20984 GCA_034783895.1 Geukensia demissa | reverse complement strand
AAAAAGTTACAGTCATTGAAAGTTGAAAGTCTATTGAAAATACATAGGGACGTAACGTTTCTTTTTTTGACTAGTATATCATGGATTACTGTATGTTAATCACTTTTTGCATTATATATGGTGTCTTTAACCACGGGAGCTATTTCCAACAATTCTGTACCATGAGGACTGTTGCAAATTTAAGTCATTGTCTCGAGTATTTTATCAATAAGTCGTGGAGGACTGTCCTATCAAGAAGTGATTTTTTTTTGTTAGTCGGGTAATGTTGTACTATGAGGACTACATTCAGACCTCTTTGGGGTGCCGTGGCGATGTCGTTCCGTGTATCAGTGGTCTATTAGACCATTCGTCGTAAAGAACTGTACCATGAGGACATATGAGTACAGTTCGATGACATATAAAAAAAAGTAGTCGGTTCCATCAGGTTACCAGAAATTCAGTAATATAACAACAAATGAAAAGAAAAACACGATGTAAATTTTGTGTTAAATTTAATATATACTGGAAAATTCAATTCACAATATTTAAACAACATTTATAATCATTTACTTTAAAACCACAGGGTTGATGCAACAGCTGATTTACCAGAAATCCTTGCGGATATTCACAAACCTAGATGTCAGACATGAAATTAATCACATTGTTTTTTATAAATTGCGGTATAATTTAAATTCTAATTGTCTGAAATTAAGGCAGGGTTCATTTCTTGCATTTCACGTGGCAGACTTCCTTCTGTTGGATTCGGCTTTTATAAATATTTGTTTGGATATGAGGACGTCTACTAGTATTTTTAGGTTCTGGGCTTTTTATGTTTTGGTTCTAATACTGCTCATGGGAGGTTATTCTTTGCAATACATATATAAAGAAAAATGAAATTCACAATAGTGAGACAACATTGAGGATGATGTTTTTTTTTAGATACAAGGTTTCGTTTAGTTTATATTTTATTCGTTGTCTACCATTTGCTTTGTTCATTTATAGTGTCCGATACTGTAAATTATATATTAAATCGCATTATATTTTTAGTTTTACTGTAACTTGTTCGAGTCACACCTACTGACGATAGAGTCGGAAGCAGAACAGGCAGCAGTAAGCAGCATGCTCTCCAGATTTCCTGGAAGTAAGTATTTAGTGATAGTTAATCATATTATGCGGTTTGGATACTAACTTTAGGCTGAAGGCCGAAGTCAATATTGATTTTTTATTGATATTGTTTGATTAAAGATAATATTGACTTTTGAAATTGAAAATTATTTTTTTTAATTATTGCAGAGTTTTGGATAGGATTAACTGACATATTTCAATCCGGCACATGGATATGGGCAACCACAAAAAGAGAGCCTTCCTACACACACTGGGCAATTGGTCAGCCGAATGATTTTAACGGTCAACACAATTGTGCATCCATGGACAGAGCTCATATGTTCAATTGGACAACTATGTCTTGTGAAACAAAGGCAGACTTCGTTTGCGAAGCTGTGTAAGTAGACATTTTGAGTTAAAGTGTTTTGTTATATCATAATTAAACGAATTACAATCCTGTCAATTTGTGTTTGCGATTTTCGTAGCTTAATGACAATGATATATCTGTTTAGTCTGCCTGGAACTTTGTAAAAAAAACTTAAGAAAAAGTACCTACTAAATAATATACCTGAATGAAGTTTATTTGTTAAACTAAGATCATGTCTTTTATTTGCAGGAAACAAGACGGTGGACTGATCATTGGATAGTATTATTTTTCATTATACCTTTTATATTGTGACGTAGTTTGTTTAAATTTTTGATTTTAATTTATACAAACTTGCATCATGTTTTTGTCTTAAATGATATATTTGCAGAGTTGATGTCATTGGTCACAAGTAAACAAAGAAAAGAAATAGTCAGGAAAAACATAAACAACATTTAATTCACGACAGTAATTGTTGTGACGCATGCTACTTCGCGTGTCTTGGCACGTGTCTTAGAAAGGATACGAATAACTATTGTGCTATATTGTGTCATCTCATTATTTCATATTTTATTGCAAAATAATTACCATTTCCATTTATTACTGAAACATTTGTTATTATTTATAGACCTCGTAGTAATTCAATTAAAAGTGGAAAGGTTGACAAATGTTGAATAAATATGTAGAATTTATATGCTATATGTACATTTCATGGAGTAACCTCTAAGCAGTAGCATTAGAACCAAAACATAGTAAGTCCAAGATCCATACATAGTAAAAGGAGTACTCAAATCCAAACAAATCCAAATAGTAAGACAAATCCAACAGCTATGACAACTACTAAGTGCAATATATATCTTTCAAAGCCTTACAGTATTTTGTGTTTTAGAATTTAAACAAATGCAGCAAATCTAAATTGTTAAAGCATCGCACAACCATATGAGTTAATAAATCACTAAAACAGTGTTTTCCCTCGGTTTGATTTTCACAGTAGGGTCTGGATGCCATCAACATCAGCACTGACCAATGGATTTATAAGACGTTAAATCTTGAACACAACCTTATTTTACTGATACATTTACGTCAATCATTTCTTATACCTAATTTTGTTCTTCTGTTTCCATTTTGTCTTTTTGTTTTATCTGAATTTGTGTTGTCGTAGTATGCATTTTGGAGCATCTTTTTGGGTGTCATACTCAACATGAATTTTTTGCAATAAACTGATTCGCAAGAGGAGAGTGCAGATTGTGCCCATAGTAATACCCATTATCTAAAGTTTACATCCTGCCACTAGCAGCAGGCATTAATAATCTGTGTATCTTAAATGTACTTGGCACAGGTTATTCAGTCTTAATGGTAGCAATGTTAATGAAGTAAAATCGTGAAAATGTCTAAAATTACAAGTAATATAAGAGATGAAGACAAATATGCTTTAATACCGGATGTGTGGATGTTTGTAGTTCGGTGTTTATTTTACAGATTAAATGCGTGCAGCATCTGAGAGCCAAAAAGTTTCAAAGCACGGGCACATCTCAAAATACTTTGAATTTGAAATGTAAATTTAAAATTTCTAAAAAGAAATAAAAATAAGAAAAAAGTTTTGGAAACGAACAATTCCATCAAAACTGACCAAGTTATCGATTCTTTTTGCAATTGACGGATAAAAAGCTGTTGACTGAACCACCAGCAAAATTTTTCAAGAAAACATAATTTGAAAACGTATTTTGTACCGGAAATGTGCAATTCAAATATCACTGTTTCGAAAATCCGCGTTTTAACTCCTCCCCCGAGTACCAGCAAAAATTTGACGAATAGCAACAAAATATGAGGAAATCGGGAAATCGATAAATTAAGAAAGCAACAACGCGAAAACACGAAATCGAGAAATATATTTCATTTCTCAGTCTTGCCTTTTCGCTTTCTTAATTTCTCGATTTCGCGTTTTCGCTTTCTCGATTTCCCCGATATCCATATTTCTCGATTTCCCGATTTTTCGTTTGTAAAGTGAAAAGAGAAAACGCGAAATGTCGAAATGGCCGCATCCGGCCACCATAGTTACCATATATTTTTATAAAGAAAAAGATTACCGCGAAAAATCAAAACCGAATTAATGAAAGAAATATGTTCAAACCGTAAGAAAATTAAATTAACATTGAAAAGAAAGTCAGCGAAATAGGCTGAATATTCATAATCTTTCTGGAAAATGATAATTTCATTTTTTTCTGTTAAATGAACTGTTAAAATAGTAGTCTTTTATCATAAATAGCTTTTTGATATCTTTTATCAAAGTACATATTAGTATTAGTGATTTGATGAAAAAACTTAAAAGGCCATGTAGTTAAGACATGTCAAGACAAATAATTTCAGTATTAATCTAAACAATAAAGTATAAATTCTATTTGTGGTTAAAAGTTTTTAGCATCTGGGTAGATAATTTTTTTATAAATAAATTTCAGATAAAAAAATAGTTACCAATTTAAAAAAATCAAGGTGATCACATTGCAACAAAACCAAGCATTTTCTGCTATTATTGATGTTCCAATAAAATAGAAATATTAATAAAACTTTGATTTTGCATAAATCATAAGCAGCAAATTATGTGATTAAGTCAAACTGAAATATATGACACAAACAAAGTATTAAAATTTAAATGCATTAAAGAATTGTGCCAAAAAAGTTCCAATATTATGAATAAGTATTTCAAAATGGTGATTTTAAAACGGGACTAATTATCTTCTTGCAATTCGTTCAATGCATTCCTTTGTGTGTCAACATTTCAAGGATATGTAGTAATTTGTGAACCTTGTACTTGTGTAAACAGTTCATGGTTATGTAGTATGTAAACCTTGTACGTAATGTAAACATTGGGCTGATACCAAAAAATCGCCGTATTTTGTTTAGTCGGAAATAGCAATGAACATTTTTTACATTCTGCTGGTATACTGACACCGATAGTTCACCAAGACTCTTACCGAGGATTTCCTACAAATTGTCAAATGATTTTCAACTGTTCGGGAATTTCTTATTTAAATCCGAACAAATATATTTTCGTTATTGAAGGCCATGAAGGAACCTGTAGGTTTTGGCTTTTGGTGACTTGTCTTATAGACAATCGCACCATATCTCCTTTCATACGTCTAAACAAAGAGTTCAAGACAAAAAGTTCAAGGGTTTTATGAGGACTGAGGCAGTTCTTTTAGCGGACATGACTGAAGCGGCATTTATTTTTTTTAACAAAATGAAGGTAAAGAGCTTGACTCAGTCGACAATTAACTACTAAGTATATGAACAAGGCATTACATTGAACGTCTAAAGGTAATCCTATCGCCTTTGCCAATGAGTATGCCACTAGACAAGTCTTAATCCGCCCCTAAAAATAAAAAGTGTCAAGAGTTTAACCAATAAGGCCGATTACCCAACTTCCAAGAGCTGAACCTAGCAAAATGCTATATGTGCATTTGCAAACATTATGCGTCCGTTGTCTGTCGTCTGCTCAACTGCAAAATGCATGGAACCAAACTTGAAATGATGCATCTATGGGCTGATTTTTTACAAAGTTTTCTCATTTTGTCCTGATCATGGCTGCCATGGGCAATATTTTTTCCTGATCTGCATATATATAACACAGCTTTCGCATTTAAAACTGTAAGGCCAAATGAAATCAAATTTCACAGGAAGAATCTATTAAAGATCCTTTACAAAGTTACATCGGATCTCAAATATTGATGGCACAGGCAATTGTTTTTCCGATTGGCTGATATTTCAGAATTCCCTTTAAATTAGTTGGGTTAAGCTGTCACAAACATGTTTAACTCAGCAATATGCTTTATGGACTGTAATCGTCGTTGTTTTAGTGTTCAAATACTGTTTCTCGTATACATTGTAAACTTATTCGACCGATTTTTGTACTTTTGAATGGCTTCACGTTTTTATTTTAGACACGTTTTACAGCTTTGGTCATACTTGAATGCCTTAATGTAACCTGTTGTTGTTTGTATGACACTTTTCGACGGCTGTCTCATGGGGACAATTATACCACAATTGATATTTCTATAAACTCAAAAAAAACGTAAAGCATAATGAAACCATACTTTCCTATGCGACTCTTTACAAAATTTCCTCATTTGACCTGATCGGTTAACTAACATGGCATGCCACTAAGGTTATTTTTCTGACTGGCTGATATTTTTAAATTCCTCTCCTGAAACCGCACCCTTAAATAGAACCAATCTCAACAAGAGGTATCTGTGTAAGGTCCTGCATAAATATTCATCGTTTTGTCCTGATCGGTTAATAAACATGGCTGCTACAAGCAATTATTTTTTGCTGATTGGTTGATTAAAAAATCTTCTCTGACACCGTAAGGCCAAATTTGACAAAACTGAATGTTCTCTTATTTTAACGCAGTCGGACTGCATTCTTAGTTCCACCAAAATTACTTTTTCTTAGATCACCCGACCAAAGACCGCGTTTTAGCTTTGGTTATCTGGCATCCGTCGTCCGCTAACTTTTCAAGTAATTTTAATCTTCTTTTAAATCCGATAGCCTTAATGGAATAAAACGTGAAATAAAATCAAATATGGGTGCCGTTGAATTTTTTTTCTGATTAGCTGATTAAAAAATGTCCCATAGACCTTGCTTCCACATGACAAATGAAGTGGTAACAGGCCCAGTGCAATGTGAGCGACAAAGGCTAAACTCATGCACTGGGTCTTTTGTTTGTTCAATCCACCATTTGTTCCCGTTTTCCGGATATCATCCAAAACATTAAAAAATATTGACCTAGGCTCTTTTACTGGGTGTGAGTGGGGTAAACTACTTATGTATAAATCTGGGCATCGGAGTGGTATCCAGAACTCGACCAACAGAGCTGACCCAATATCCACGGTGGATACGGGAGCCCTGTCGTTGTGGATGCCAGATCATAATACATAAAGTTTGGTCATGGACCATAGTGGGTTACGCGTGAGGAGAATGCACGTAAAAGGTTGTAGATTTCGAAATAGAGAAGAGTAATGCTAAAAGGCTAAAATTTTCGTCCCTATTTATCACTCCCATTTTCCAGTAGTAGTCAAAAGCATTTACCTGTTGTGTCCCACCCCACCACTACTTTCGATAATTTTGGTAATTGTTGAACTTGTTATCGTGCTGAGTATATATGAAATATTTGCCACTGGACTTACGTCCCAACAATCCAACTTATGTGTAACTATTTATATTCGTGCGACTAGAATGGGTCAATATGATTGGGTTTTGAATGTTTGTATCAATAGTTGGTGATCGTAGAACGTATATAGTAGCCACCAGAGTCATCAAAGCGTACAAGTGTGGGAGTTCAAATGTATAAAAATGTGTTAAATCCACCCACACCCGCTTCTCCAACCCCGTTGAGCACCTATTTGTATCAAACGTATAGTTGTTAACATGCTGAACATTTTTGTCATTTCATTTCATCGGATTTGAGAAGTTCGGCCTAAAAATGGTTAATCAATAGCGAATCAATGGTTATAACTCCTTATTCATGACACCAGCAATATTTACCTTTTTGGATATCAGCGAGTTGTTCTTATCCAAACTAACAGAATTGTAAGCACCTTGAGAAGATTCAAATTTTCTCTAATACCCTCCAGCAGCAAATTTTTATGGTTTTAAGAAGGGTGACTTCGAAATTTTTTATCATAAACTCTAACAATAAATCCATTGATTCTAACGTACATTATATGATCTTATATGCAACAATGTTTTTTCGGGTTTCACTTAATTCATTTACGGTTTCTCAGTGTGACGGTAGGGTTTGTGGTTTTGGAGTCAACTCCGTGATGACAAGATTAATCCTTTGTCATCGTATTGTAATGCCGCCTTGTTGTTTCTCCTACCCCCCCCCCCAATCAGTATGAATAATTTAACATAGGAACACTCTCTGCTGGTGAATACTCTTCTTAAATATTGAATGTTGGTGTTTGTAAAATTTGCAAGTTTCAGTGAAAAAGATTGATACTAAAAACTTTGTGGAGTTTGTAGCGCTAATATGTTGGTGTTGCCGTGAATGTAAAAGTTTGGAAACGGCAAAATATTGTCAAGAATTGCCTTAAATATTTCATTATGGAAGGAAATAATAATTCCTTTTGGTCCTCGGTATAAGTATTTATTGTCTGTTGTACAAAGAAGGTCATCAAAATAGAAGATAGATCTTTATTTTCATGCCGGTGACCGCCGGTGACAGTTGTCACCGGCTGGTGGTACAACTTGTTTTTGGTGTCAAACATGCATTTCTCGCTGAAATTATTATCTTACCTTGTAAAGTGATATTGTCTTAACCTAATCCTAATAAATAAACGTCCCTTTACATATAATTGATTGATATTTAGTAAGATAATTCTTACTATGAAGAAAAGTTTGTTTTGTTTATATAATGGCGGATGCTGAAGTTGCTGGAAGGGGAATTCCCTTTTTGAAGAGACATGGCTGCTGATTGGTTACTGGAAAGAAAGAGCTGTTGCCATTGGTCAGGTAGGCCTATATAAAGAAGAATTCAACCTCTGAAGCCATTCTGGTCTTGAAAGTTATAGTGGCGGTAAAATTTGAAATAAAAAGAATACGGAGACGAATTTATCATGTCGGACAGACTAAGTCAAGTTGGAAAAGTTAGTATTTCCTTATAAAGCTATTTGTATAAATATTACACGGTGACGGTGGTAATACCCGGTGACGGTGGTAGTACCCGGTGACGGTAGTAGTAGCACCCGGTGACGGTGATGTTTCTATTTAGTCTGTATTATATATATAGACGGTGACGGTGATAGTACCCGGTGACGGTGACAATTCTGTCAGTTAATCTGTGTAGCATTTATACGGTGACGGTGATAACTATATGGGTGACGGTGACAAGTCATTTAGTCTGTAAATAGTACATGTATATACGGTGCCTGTGAAACCCTATAACATAACGATAGGTGACGGTGAATTGCACCCGGTGACGGTGATAGATTTTATTTAAGAATATGATAGTTGTCTTGTTGTGAAACTACTTTGGTTTCTATATATTTTTGTCAAAGTTGGGTTGTAGATAGTGGAAATTGACCAAAAGATGGGTTTTCGTAGGGTAGTTGATATGATTTGTAATGCGTAGGTTGTTTCTATGTTTTGCCGACGACCATCCCGAGCCAGCCTTTCGTCATTTCTGATATTTATATTTAATAAAGTATTTGAACTTTTACTTGTTTTACAGGTCTCTCCTTTACTAGAAAAAATAATGGTATGCATTTTGCAAAGTCCCTTTAATCTTTAACGCCGTTCTACCAATGGTACCTAAACGTGACATCGGTGGCGCGGCCTTATAGATCTCTATATTTTTGTAACGCTGTTGTTCTGGGAGTCTTGACTCTAACCCCAGGGCCGCGGTCTTACATTTGGTGGCAGCGGACAGGGATAGTCAAAAATTTAAGAGTCAAAATATTTGCGGAGAGAAACAGTGAATGTTATTCAAAATATTTGAATATATCAAAAGGTGTTGAAATTAAAATTTTTGAATTAAAATAAATTTACTGTCGGAACATTGGTTTGTTTTTAAATCAAATGATGGAAGATTCAGAGATTGTAACTTTTGGTCCCCAGTCGTCAGATGAAAATGCGGCTGATGAAACATTACAAGAACAACTACCCCGTGGTTCAGAAATGACGGAAAGAGCTGCGGAGGCTGTTAAGACTGAAATGAGACGGTTGACAGATGAATGTATGAATGACTTTTCAAATAAACTAGAACAAATGTTCAACAGATTTGAACAAAATGAACAGAACCGTCCTATATTAGGAAGGGGGCAGCATAGTACCCCTCGCTCTAATAAATGTTTGTCAAACTCAGTAAATAATGAAGCGGATTGTAATAATAGTCACGCGGCTTCAATAGTACAAAACAGTACGGGTACAAGAGAAAAAGTAGAAATAAACTGTAAAGTAAAACCACAGTTGTATGATGGGTCAGATGATCTTGAAGAATATTTGACGCAATTCAATTTGCTAGCAGAATTAAATAATTGGAATACAAAAACTAAGGCATTATTTTTAGCCAGTAGTTTAAATGGAGTAGCGCGTGCAATTTTAAATGAAATTTCGGAACCAGAACGGCACTGTTATGAAAGTTTAGTAGATGCTCTTAAAAGTAGATTTGGGTCAGCAAATCGGTCAGAAGTGTTTAGGGCTGAACTTCAGACACGGGTCCGATTCAGAAATGAAACGCTACCTGAATTAGCACAAGCTATCAAAAAGTTGACACGCAGGGCGTACCCCGGTACTTCCCCGGTTGTTAGGGATACCTTAGCCCTAGACTACTTTATAGATGCTATTCCCGAGACGGAAATTAGATTAAGGTTACGTGAAATTGGCCCTAAAACCATAAGTGAAGCAGAAAATATTGCGGTCCGGCTTGAGGCTTTACGCGTAGCGGACAGGCAAAAAGGAAAATCGGTACGGACAGCTGAAGCTGTAGTTGAGGGGAATGATAGAAATGAACTGCAAGAAATTCGGAAGTCGTTGAAAAGTTTACAAAACGATGTAAGCTCATTGAAAAAGAATGAAAGTTCCGGAAATTTTAGAAATGGGAATTTTAATAAAAGACAAAATAATGGCCAGAATAACTTTGGTAATTTTAGACACAATCCAAATTTTAAAAGGTCGGAAAACGATCAGGGGTCGAGTTCAAGGGTCGGCACTCGACAAAATCCGAGAGGCCCAACACAGTAATATCAAGTGTTTCTTGGGGTCAGGATGAGGGATATTTTATTGTTGCAAATGTAAATACATTGTCTGTTACCATGTTGGTTGATTCCGGAGCTAGTGTCTCCATTTTAAGAAAAGAAGTTTTTGATAATATTCCTATCTCATCCCGACCCCCAATAAAACCCGTCAGAATGAATTTATTGACGGCTACGGGAGAAGCTTCGCAATTTATTGGAAAAGTTGATTTAGAAATCAAGTTAGGTGATCATATTTTTAGTCATGAATTTTTATTAGCTGAAATAAAAGATGCAGCCATTCTAGGAATGGACTTTTTCATGAAACACAAAGTGGACTTACTTTTTAGTAAGGGTTGTTTAAAAGTTAAAGGTGATTTTATACCTTGTTTTACAAATAAAGGAGATGCAAAATGTTGTAGAATTTCGGTGGCTGAAACGGTTGAAATTCCACCGGAGAGTGAGAAAATAATTAAAGGTCAAACATGTGGACCGGTTACATATGATTCTGTTGGCATAATTGAGTCAAATGAAAATTTTGTTGAGAAAACTGGATTATTAGTAGCTAAAGCTTTAGTTCAGAATAATAAAAACTTTGTACCATTGAGGGTCGCAAATTTTAGTGAAAAACCAGTTATAATTCATAAAAATACTGTAGCGGCTACTTTTGAGCCTGCTGATATGATACAATCAGTTAGTGATCAACCCGTGAGAACGGTTACGTGTACAAATAGTGCATCCGGGAGTGATATCCCTGAGCACTTGACAGATGTCTATAATGCAAGTTCTGAGAGACTTTGTGAATCAGATAAAAATAAGCTCAAGGGGTTTTTGTTAGAATTTCAAGATGTCTTTTCGAAGTCATCTTCAGATATTGGTTATACTGAGTTAGTAAAGCATCAAATTAATACTGGCAATGCAAAACCCATAAAACAAAAGCCATACAGGCTCCCATTGGCTAAGAGAGAAGTTGCTGAAAAAGAAATTGAAGGTATGGCAAAAAGGGGCATTATTGAACCCTCTACTAGTGCTTGGTGTGCACCAGTTGTTATGGTTACCAAAAAGTCAGACCTTAAAATTAGATTTTGTATTGATTTTCGTCGTATAAATGAAATTAGTTCTGATGACTGTCTAATTTTGCCTCGCATAGATGACACTCTAGATGCGTTAAATGGTAACCAATGGTATTCGACTTTGGACTTAAGGTCTGGTTACTGGCAGTGTGGTTTAGAAAATGACTCTAAAGAGAAAACAGCCTTCTGTATACCTGGTAGCGGGCTGTGGCAATTTAAGGTTCTGCCTTTTGGCCTAAAGGGGGCCCCAGCCACATTTGAAAGGCTAATGGAAAGAATACTATCCGGATTGACATGGAAGATCTGTTTAGTCTATCTGGATGACATTATAGTTTTCTCTAAGACCTATGATGAACATTTAGAAAATTTAAGGGAAGTTTGTAAAAGAATAAGAGGTGCTAATTTAAAACTTCACCCTGCAAAATGTGTGTTAGTTAAAAATGAAGTAACCTTTTTAGGTCATAGAATAAGTAAAGAGGGTATAAGTACAGATAGTGAGAAAACCAAAGCTGTGAGTGAATGGCCAACTCCTCGAAATGTGAAGGATGTACGTAGTTTTATAGGATTATGCTCCTATTATAGGCGCTTTGTAAAAGATTTTGCTACCATAGCAAAACCTTTGCATCGGTTAACAGAAAAGGGTAGAAAATTTGAATGGTCTGAAGAATGTAACCATGCTTTTGAAACTTTAAAACAGTTTTTGACAACCACTCCCATTTTAGCTTATCCCATGGATAAAAGGGGTTTTATTCTCGATACAGACGCAAGTGATGTAGGAATGGGCGCAGTTTTGTCCCAAACCCAGGATGGGGTTGAAAGAGTTATTAGCTATTTTAGCAAAACTTTCTCTAAGTGTGAGAGAAATTATTGTGTAACAAGGAAAGAACTGTTAGCTATAGTCTGTGCTGTAAAACATTTCCATCTTTACTTGTATGGCCGACCATTTTTAGTACGCAGTGATCATGGATCTCTGCGCTGGCTCATAAATTTTAAAAATCCAGAAGGACAGCTTGCCCGATGGCTTGAAACTTTGAGTGCTTATGATTATACCATTATCCATCGTCCTGGTAGGGTGCACTCGAATGCAGATGCATTGAGTAGAAGACCATGTCCTGAAAATTGTTCCCATTGCTCAAAAAGAGAAAAAGACAGTGAAAGAGTGTCTGTAGTTGGTGTTTGGCTAGAAAGTGAGAGTCCAATAAGTAGTAATGTAGTATCAGCTACTGCTGAATCTGTGAGTGCTTTAACAGGGCCCGTTAAGGACAGTCACGGCGTTAGTAAGAATGCTGACACAAGACTAGAGAAGGCAGAGCATAAGGAAAATTTAAGACAAAATCTTGATCTGTCATGCAAAGAGGTACACAACGGGGCATATTCAATAAGAAAATGCGTGTACAAGACATGTCTGAGAAAGAAAGGTCATAATGAAGCCAACAGTTACTCAAAAGAAGACCATACAATTTCAAAGCCAGTGACTGATATGTCACAGTGTGAATCAGAGGCCAGTGAAAGAAGGTTTGCTCGAGAAACATCGCATGATGTTTGCAAACCAAAACCACTGAGTGAACTAGAGAATGAGAATACTCATCACAGCATTGGGGCTGTGAAAACGAGGAGTATGAAAGATAGAGAGAACAAAACGGTTATGACGAAAGAACCTGAAAATACATGTATTACAAACCAAGATCCTGTTGAGATAGGGAATGAGCAAAAGAAAGATCCAGTTTTGAAAGTAATAATACATTGGAAAGAAAATAATATGAAACCCCAGTGGACAGATATAGCCAGACTTAGCCCTGAAATTAAATATTATTGGAATAGATTAGATTCCTTTGAAATAAAAGATGGTCTCCTATGTCGGAGATGGGAAAGTGAGAATGGTAAAACTTTTACATGGCAAATAGTTATACCAGGAAAATGTAAAAGTTCTGTTTTAAAACAGTTACATGATAGTGTAACAGGAGGGCATTTGGGTATTAAAAAGACTCTAAGCAAAGTAATGCAAAGATATTTTTGGTATGGCCTCAGAAAGTTTGTAGAGTATTGGTGTAAGAAATGTGATGTCTGTGCAAGTCGCAAATCACCACCAACTCGGTCAAAGGCACCGATGCAACAATATAATGTAGGCGCACCCCTTGAAAGGGTAGCCATCGATGTTATGGGTCCACTGCCCACTTCATACTTGGGAAACAAGTATTTATTAGTAATTGGGGATTATTTTACAAAGTTTGCTCATGTTATTCCCATGAGAAACCAAGAAGCAGATACAGTTGCTAGAAAATTGGTTGATAATTTTATTACCATATTTGGTGTCCCAATGCAGATACATACAGATCAGGGTGCCAATTTTGAATCAATTTTGTTCAAAGAGTTATGTAAACTCTTGGATATAGACAAAACAAGGACTACAGTCATGAGACCCCAGTCAGATGGAATGGCTGAGCGGTATATGAGAACTATAGAAGATATGTTATCTTCATTTATTTCTAGCCACCAGAAGGACTGGGACAAATTTATTCCCTTATTAAATATGGCATATAGGTCTTCAGTGCATGAAACAACCGGCATGACTCCAAATAATATGATTTTTGGACGGGAAATAAATCTTCCTATTGATCTGGTACTTGGTAGACCTACTGAAGAGAATAATAAAAGTACATCTGAGTATGTACATGACTTACAAAATAAACTCGAGACCGTCCATGAAATGGCGCGCCAAAATATGAATATTTCAAGTGACCTTATGAAAAGGAATTATGACCATAAAATTCACCATAAATTGTACAGTCGTGGTGAACCAGTTTGGTATTACCAATACCAACGTAAAGTTGGATTAAATCCAAAATTTCAGAGACCTTGGCATGGTCCTTATGTTGTCATAGATCGTATTAATGATGTTTTGTATAGAATAAAGCTTGGACCTAAAAGCAAGCCAAAAGTAGTCCACCATGATAAGCTTAAACCATACGTAGGTGAAAACCCACCAAATTGGTTCTAATTATGTTGTTACTATTAAAGAAATTTGTGTAGAAGTCTGTTGAATTTGGTTAAGTTGTTGAACATTTGTGGTTGGTGACTAAATACAGTGACTGACCTTGACCTTTGACCTTTTGACCTTGTTTGAGGTCATGACTGATGATTATATTTTTTATGATAGATAGTCATAAAAATTAGAATGTTTGAAATAATATGCTGTTCTAAATAGTTTTGACGCTGTATGTTGAGTTAGAGATAAAATATATCTGTAACTTTGTATGATCTGTAAATGTGTAGTAATCACTTAATAATTCCTGAAATAAATGTACATAGCAAAATGATTAGAATTAATTGAAAAGATAATTCAAACACACAGAATAAGACAATGTTAGTTGAAATTTTTATTGCTGTTCTTCGTCTTGTCGGTTCTGCCATTGTTGATGTCGGCCTGAAAAAAAAAAAAAAAACATATATATATATATATATATATATATACATGTATTTAATGGAAAGCATACATTTGAATTCTTAGTTCTATAGGAGAAACAAGAAAATATAAATATAAATATAGACTTTGATCGATATTAATGTTATTGCTAGCAAAATAATATATAATTGTTATGCAATATTAGACATATAAGATTGGTACCTTTAAACTATAAGATACTTACCATATTCTTTTCTGTTACAGAATAAATGGATATGTGCACTGTGCGAAGACATGAGCTTTGATAAGAGGTGGTCGCTAGAAAGACACTTGTTAGAACGCCATAGTGATTTTTGCTGGAAATGCCCAACATGTAAAAAACTTTTCCAGAGAAGATGCACTCCGCATGGAAATTGTAAGGTTGCGTCGGAGGATATGATTTGTTTTCAAAATTCTACTGGTCTCAGGGGAAAGGAGGCAGAGGAAAAGTTAGAAGAACATAGGAAAACCCTGACAAAACATATGCTGTTGAAAGGTCCAGACGGGGAGTTGTTAGATCTGCAAGGGAACCTGATAGAAACACAATCTGAGAGGAAGCGGAAGGTTGTATCTGAAAAGGGGGACAGTTCAGAACAAAAGAGAAGAAGGGTAGTAGAGGTAAAGAAGGATTCTAGTAGTAATGAAAATATTAAAGAAAAGGAAGACAAGTTGAAGGCATTGAAGAAGGTGTGGGCTCAGCTAGGCAGTGAGAATGGCTCTGTATATGACAAACAGACCATCAGTCAGAAGTCCGTGGAGATGGTCAAGAGCAGCACAATCAGTACAGACAGACCAACACCACAAGAAAACGTAGTAGAGGAGAATACCAAGAGTAGCTCGTCGTCAGGCTCTAGTTCCTCCTCTTCATCCTCCTCCTCTGCAACCCAACAGAGTAAAACCTGTATATCTCAGACCGTGAGAGAGGAGTCTGTAGAACGCATCACTATTGATAGCAGACCTATAAATGAACTAGCTCCAGTTGCTAACGTTACAGAGATTCGACCAGTCGGGAATGACGATGTTGTTGATGCATTCTTGGCTAGTCTACAAGAGACCCAGGAGAATGTAATCACCCTAAACATCGGAGGCATGAAATATGAGACAAGCAAAATTACCCTACGCGCCGATCCATCTAGTGTTTTTGCACTCATGCAAAGTCCAGTCTCACCATTCAGGCCCAGTAATGGCATATACTTTTTCGACAGAGACCCCGCACATTTTAAAATCATTCTGGGATATTTGAGGAACGGATGTATCATCGAGAAAAGATGGCTACCAAGAGAGCCTGTCTATCTGTATGAACTATTATTGGAGGCCAGGTTTTACAAACTTTTAGGCTTAGCAAGTATTGTGGAAGAAAGGTTAAATGACATGTGTGTATGTAAATATGGACAGTAATTTATTTGCAATAGTACTCTAATAATAACAGAAAACAAAATGTTTGAACGTGTTTATTTTACTTAATGAATGAAATCTTTTTATTCATTACATAGTTTCAAAAACCCAGAATTTTCTAAACAAAGAAAATATCAAAGCACCGACGTACTGATTGAAATATGATAATTGTCATATGAGTTTAAAAACCAGTATTGAATCACTGGTTGATATTTGAATGTTGTGGAAACCAGGCAATATTAAAGCTTGGCATGACTCTCTATTTGGAGACCAAATTCCTATTAGGAAGGGGGCAATGTAATGCCGCCTTGTTGTTTCTCCTACCCCCCCCCCCCAATCAGTATGAATAATTTAACATAGGAACACTCTCTGCTGGTGAATACTCTTCTTAAATATTGAAT
>JARWCS010323587.1:0-12683 GCA_034783895.1 Geukensia demissa | reverse complement strand
ATGCAGTTTGATAAGATTATGTACGAAATAAACGACCACATTTCAATTGAACAGGGACGGATGAAAACCTAAATTTACACTGTTGAGTGAAAAATATGTCAAAGAAGAAGGTATTAACTATCAGAAAAAAACGTGCAAAATAAACGGAAATGGGATGTAGATACAGCAAATCGAATATATTTAATTCCCCTATTGGTTTGTAATTAAACAAAAACAAGCAATATGGTAACTCGAATAATTCAAGCCCTCACCGTCTCCGATTCTCTCCACCTTTAATGAAGCGATCGATAGTGAGCGGAATATAACGACTGGATTATTCGGGTTAGCAATATGGCAGACCTATACGTCACAAAATCACGTGATGACAGTAATAGCTGTATATGTCTACCCACAATTCCCTAGCGAGATGACGCGGCAGCCATGTTTACGGCTTCTGAGGCTGCTGAACACTGTGAGGGGCTGGGTGAGAGAGCTTCTTAAACCACTCCTTTACCATAAAAAGCGAGCTAACGCTCTCTTATTATCAAAAATGTACATCGAACAAAACATTAAACACAAAGATGAGAGTTACTGGTGAAAAGACGTCAATAATCTCAACACGAGATGTCGTGATCAAACACAGTACATCCGACGATTTAATACTGTGTTGTCAATAACTTGGAGAAAGACACGATGGATGCAATACCAAATTTAATTATATTTGTGTTAGGCAGCCATATGTTTTTTATGAGAGTTATAGCTCTCATTTAGCTATCGTATTTTTCTGTGGGAGATTTTGACCCTCTAACTTCTATCTCTGTCGATCTACCCATGGGATTAGCGCAAGGATATATTAGATTGCGTACGAACAATTGATTTAAGATGTCCTTTTTCAATATTCCCAAAAATAGCATCTGATAGTTCAGCTTATTTAAAAGATTTAAAGTAGTTCCTCGGAAAGTCCCCGACAAGAGTGATTTTGATTGGTCGATATATTATTGGTAGGTGTTCCTAATCAGTTGACAGGGACGGGAGTTGAAAGATATTAACGTCCTTCATACAAAATTAATGCTCTCAGTCGGATGGTAATAAGCTTAAAGTATATAGGTGACGCAATTAGATAATTTGTATGTATGCAAGTGCTTGATGGTGATTAATATACCACAAGCAACAGCAAGCTTATTTGATTCCTCTCAATGAGAGCTTTCAGTAGAACATCGACGGGAGTTCTCTATCTCTCACCGTTTTGAGCTAAAAGGGGTCGAAATTGGTGGTCAATTTCGTACAATATGGAAAAAAATTCCATCTGATATTGATGGGATTTTTCAAATGATTCCGTATGAAAAATGCAATAAAAGTTACTCAAGCATTTTTGTAGCATTTACTGATTTTTGTTTACAAAAGGGATCAAAGGGTTAAAAAAATGCGATTTTACAGGATATGAGAAATTTTTATTTTTCATCTAATCTTGATGAGTTTTTATAATTGATTCCTTTCGATCGGGGCTTTCAGTAGTATATCAGCAGATTTGTTTCTATCTCTTCCAATTTTAAGCTAAAAGGGGTCACAGTGGGGGAATTAAATTTCATATAATATGTAAAAAATTTAGATTCCATCCGATTTTGTTGTTTTTTTTAACCAAATGATTCTTTATGAACAAAGTTTTGAGAATAATAGGGGTCAAAATTGATCCAGTCATATTGCTGTGTCCAGCTCCTTACTGTGTCCACCACATTTTCATGTCATAGCCAAAATAATGTGTTCACACTTATCGAAAGGTTCATTTGCTCACCCTTCACATGTCAACGTGCTACCGCAGTCAGAATGGTTTTAACATTAAAATTAAAATCCTGAATAAATAATAGTTGAAATATATTCTAAAAAATAACACTGAAGTGCAATATAAACCTTTATTAACCATGTCCGCAGGAAGACGTGCCACTTTACCCAGACACATTATTCTGACTCTGGACCGACCAGGCTTTGCTCTTACTCCTAAATGCTGCGTGCTTAGCGCCAATTAGAGGAAAATCAGCTAAATCCTAAATTGTTGTCTGTCGTAATGTCTGCTAGATGATATATCTTCTGCTCCAGCACCAATCAGGCCACGCTTGTACGTATTATAAGTGCTGATTTTCTTTCTGGAATCTTTGACTTCTCCACTCTGACTGCACTGCAAAAAACCTTCTCTGCAATCGCAACCTCTTTTCATATGGATTGTAAGAATTTTGCTAAATTCACATGATTTTCATGGGATTTTTTTATCGAATTTCTTACGATTTTAATGTGAAATTAATGTAAACGCGATAACGGTGTAATTTATTTGATTTTGTTTTGGTTGAATTCATGTGAGAAAAAATCGCACGTGAAATATCCTTGGCGATATATGATCAATTTGCAAGACATGATTCCATGTAGTGCAGTTACCATGCATTCCTATGTTTATAGAGCTTCTGCTTTTATTGGCTTAGGGCCTGTATTCTTCTCATTTCACAAATATCATCTGTTTAAATAATTATGATAGTTTTATTATATGTTGATATTGAAACAAAACAAACATAGTTAGCATGCTGTTTTTTTAGGTATAAGCATTTGAAAATTTGACGGGAAACAAATTTTTCTTAATTTTTTATTGATTTTTTATTAATAGATTCTGTCTATCAAAATTCCAGAAGCAGAAATAAAACTTTAAAAATATTTACTCAAATGGGTCTTTAAGGTTTGTTTTGTGAAGTAATGAAAATATGCGTTAGCTGGAAAACAAATCTTTTGAAATGGATGAAAACTAGAGAAGTTCGATAATCTTATGCCTATTTATGACAGAAACATGAGAAGAAACCACCCTAATCATGTGAAGATACATTTCTTATTATTACCATTTTACCAACTCGCTCCGTTCAAAATCTTTTCTTCACTCCTATTAACCATGTCCTAACTAGCTATCATCTTGTTGCAAGGTAAACCTCGTTTCCTTCATTTCTTCTTTTGGTGAAAGCTTTCATGATATTCTCATCTCCTTGGTCAGTGTCTCAATTTTACAATAATTTTGACATGACCACATTGATGTTTAGGCGAATGATAAAATCTACAGCAAAAATAAGTTAAATCCCACCTCTTTCGAATTCTCATAATGCCAAAAACAGCGGAGTTCCTGCTAGTTGTTACCCGAAAACACACTAGAATAATATTAAGGTTGAATTCTTGTTTGATAAACTCATGGCTTTAATTACTGTTGCTTCAGTTTTGTTTAGTCTAAGTTTGCCTGTGTCCTAAAAACGCGTGAAACTATTGCATTCCTTCGACCTGTAATTCAACAACCCAAACACTTTAAGAGAATTCCTCCACTCTTATTTATGAGTTTCTTTGCTGTTTTAGCTCACTTAACTAGACCTGTCTACAGTTATGTCAGGCAGATTATCATCGCATTTCAGTCATATTTCCCACTTTGCCGAATCACTCAAGGCTGAGTATTTCATCTAATTTTCATATTGTTTTCAGCCGGGAACAGATGATATGATCGGCATGGCTGATTCTTTCAATTATCAAACAACTGCTTGTCAGAATTTTTACCGGTAATTCCAGTAAAACTAACCATTTGGCATGAATTGGATGACACTAATAAAATTGCTTCCTTTGTTTCACTGTCATCCAACTCACAATGCCATCAGTCAAGTTTTGATGTTTGTTGGTCTTCTAACAACTCTGTATAACTGAAGCAAAATTTGGCATGAAGAAACATTATACGAGATGACTTCTATAAATTGCATGGTCGCCAAAGGCATATCTTGTTTCAGAATATGCATTGACTTTCTGGGTATGTTTATATAACTTGGCATCACTGCGAAATACGCAGTATACGCGAAAATTTAAAGTCGCGAATAAAAATATGTTTCCACGAAAATTAGAACTCACGAACGCTAATACTTTAACAGTAAACATAACAAGTTACTTTACTCATGGTTGCCAATGAGAAGACAAATAGAAACGTGCAATCAATTGCTATGTTTTATTTTCCTAATTACTCTTAAACTGTCCCGTCACATTGTTACCACGCACATATCTATCAGTGTGACAAGGTTAGTAATATTACTTGCTTCTTGTTGGTAGGCTGCCATTAACATGATAAATCGTCATCATTACATGTTTATTTAAGTCAGATACCTCTTTATTATACCATGTATATACGCTTAACAATATTTTAACATTCTTCCGTTGAATAAATATGCTAACGAATTATTATAAGATATGGACTTCGTTTTTTTTTAAATTTTGGATGTTAATCTAAAACATTTGCTTTGCTTCATATCTATCAAACCCTTAAGTTACTTTTAAGCAAATTTTTTGAGAAAGCATTGCGATTTCATGTACTCTATTCCACAGTAACGAAAAAAAAGCTCATACTGAACTATAAGTGGTGCTAAACTAAGACGATCTCCGGTAGTATACAGAGGACGAAGCGGGGCCCGCCGTTAGTATACAGAGGACGAAATGGTGCCCGACGATAGTATACAGAGGACGAAGTCGGGCCCGTCGGTAGTATACAGAGGAAAAAGTGGGGACCACCAGTAGTATATAGAGGACGAATTTGGACCCGCTGGTAGTATACAATGATCGAAATGAGACCCACTGTATTACCTTTTGCTTGACCAAGCGAAATGCTGTAAAAACATTGTAATTTTGTGACATTGATAAGGCAAAGGATATTAGACAATTTTAGACCTCGTTGGACGATGACTTCGAGGTATGGACTGCTGGAGAACTACACAGTGGCAACATAAACGATGATCCAGTCGAAATGGGAACAAATGGACTCAACACGAACCCTATTTCTGTGCGAGTGGTGTTCCATTAGGATGCATAAATATTATGGTCAGTACGGTCCAGAAATCTCGAGAAAAAACTATAACGCAACATTTAACGACTAGACACCAAGCACAAACTTCCAGTTAAGGAGAGAAGGAAACTATCCGAACATTGGTAGTAGAATTAGCAAAGATGTATCACAAAATACCAAATTTGATTTGTTGCATTGTATGGCCATTTTGTTGATTGTTAACTTGTAAGCATGCACTCAACTAGGTGTCTACATGTTGGAAATCCGGTTGAAAAAAGAATAAAACATTATGTATAAGTTTAAACATTAGAACTAAAACAGAAACAGACGTCCCAAATGAACTTAGGATTACTGCAGCAGAATGAAGAACCTTTAAAATTTATGTAATTATAGAAAATTTAAAGGCATTTTTGTAATGAATCATGTCAGGGAATAAATTTCTAACAGAAGTAACATACACAAGAAACAACAAATAAATATTACTGGACTGCAGAGACTCGTTATGGGAGACATTAAAACAACAAATTCATAACGAAACGCAAAAAATATTAAGTTTAAGGTGTTCAGACAGGTTAAACAATTAAACAATTAAACAAAATTATGAGTTATGATAAAGAATTGCTGTCTTTGCGAAAACAAAGTCAAAAGTTAAAGAAACTCAGTTGTTAACGAATAATCAAGCCTTTAATAGTTCAAGCGAATAAATAATAAATGGTTCCAACGAGAAAAGGAAAAAAATATTTCCATACGAAACACAACCTTCTCACATATCTTAGTTAATAATTATATGGCTGCTGAAAACTTTTAAATTCGTTGCTATGGAATCGATTTTGACCCCATTTTGTGCACCATTTTATGCTTAACATTTTTGCAATCTACAATTTCTATCTATCTATCATCATTTTTAGATATTAAAAAAAAACAGGATAAAGGGAAAAAAACAGGCGAGAAGTTAGCAACGGATTGGAATTTCTGACATTCAACATATGGCATTTAATAACATTAAATTTAGACATTTTTTTCAGAAGTCCTAAAGTCGCCTTTAATTTTAAATCATTCGAATAGAAAGAGATAGTTGTCACATCATATGATTTGTACGTAACCGGCCCATGGTAGGTTGTCCTCTCTTGGCACTACGTCTTCCACCCAGTAAAACCGACCGCCGCGATATGACTAAAATATTGTTGAATACGACGCTAAACCCAAAAAATGAAGGAAAAACATATCATAGGAATAGTTGGCATACCTTAGATATGGACCGAGGCGAAGAAGGGTTAAAATCACACCATTCTTGTGGTCAATAACTGGGTTGAGCGGTTTAAGGTTCTAGTATACCTCCAGAAACCAATTTACTAAACTTGGTCAAAATTTCTCTTAAAATTTAAATTTTCATTTAAAGTAATAGTCCTAATTTATCCTTCCATAGCCAGCAACAAGGCACCGGAAGGTCAAAATCAAAGCATTTGCATATAAAAAGTTACCACTTTGATCTTAAGTTTACATGGTCAAAATTTTTCAAATTAAAATATGTCGCATGTTTATGCGTTCTCCTCTCAACTTTATTGAGGCGGCGTCTGGATTGTTGAGATTAGTCTGCATTTGATTAATCTTTTCATGGTCTAGGGCAAGTATACAAGATTCCTGGATGATTGGAAGATCATCATGCTACGGGAAAGAAATTGTAGATGGAGGATTTCTGGATTTACTTACATAACTATTAGAACCAAAGATAATGCCGTTGTTAACAGGGATCGACATGATGCTTCCGTCTTGTAATCATTGTGCATAAAGCGTATAATTGCTGGTGAAATCTCAACTTGACATGAATGCATTTATCAACATTTATAGTCAACTTGATCATTTCTGGCGGGAATAGTTGTGCCCTTTGCGTCGTGTGATTGATAGCTATGGTGATCTTAGATTTGTGCTTGTTGAGCCACATTTTTCATTGGATATCATCGTTGATTTCTTCGATGCCAGGAGAGATGGTAGTCTGGGCGATGGGAAACCAGTTTGTGCAATTATTTGCTTAGGGTCATGAGAAGGCACCTACTACCGGCATCTATCAGTGGATCGACCCCGAAGATATGTCCGCCCTGAACACCCTCTCAACTAAAGATGACCAAGAATTTTCCTGGGGATTGACTTAGAATATCCTTAGGAGCTCTACAGCAAATCAATGACTATCCGGTGGCTATAGGAGACCATGTAAAAGAAATAATAAATAAATAAATTTTGTCATATGTTTTATAAAAGGCAATCGGATTTCGTGTCTACGAACGGTTTAGACAGAATCCGCTACTGGATTGGAATCTCAGTGACATAAAAGATTCATTCAATATAACAACGGAAAAAAATCTTATGAATCAATTGCAGAAGAACTACCTGACCGATACATTAAATTAGTTTTTCAAGGTATGAAAAGGGATTTCCATGCGCTTAGTGACAAACGGAGAGAGGTGGGGTCGCTTGCCAAGATATTGGAAGATATTCAAGACAATTATGACAAAACTTGACCGAGTGGATTATGTTTCAATCAACGATGGTAAAGTTACTGTTGATTAAGACATACAAAAGAATCGGAAGCAAAATCATGGCGCTACCGCAAGATGATGGCGAGCTGGTTAACAAAATTGCATTCGACATACTGAAGGGTAATATATCCAAGTTAAAAAGAAAGCATTGATGCGATGAGAACGTATGTTCAATTGAAGCATAGGAAAAGAAATTCGTTTTCCATGGAGAATTATTTCTTTTATTTGACCCTTCAGCTTCGTGTTGTAGAACTCAATGTCTTTGTCTGTCAATTTGTCAGAACAAGTTTGCCATTGGTAAATTGATAATGCGAATTGTGACATGCTATAATGACTTTTCAAGTAGTAACCTCTCACCAGTAGCATTAGAACCAAAATATAGGAAAAGGAAGTACGATATCCAAACATACAACAAATTGTACTAAAATCCAAACAAAGCCAAATCGGAAGCCAAATCGGTAAGGACAACTGCTATGTGCAATACGTTTCGCAGCCTTTCAGCATTTTAGTGCTTAAGAATTTACGCAAATGCAGCAAATTTCTGTAAAACATTATTTGGTAATTTCTATATCAGGCAAGTCTAACAACTGGCTGGTGAATACCATCAGGGATCTTTGTTCAACACCTTTAAAGGCACGCTGAATTTTAACACCGCTTGGAGGGAATTCACTCGAACTCTATCAAGCGCTAAGGGGCGTTTCGTAGCTAAAATAATAGATGACATTCATCACGCTAATCGATACCAATCAGCGCGAACCTCTCGCAAAGGTGACAGCATGAAGCCAAGCGGAGCGTTCATTTAATGAACATGCATCCCCAAATCAATAAGTGACTTTCACTGTAGATATTATCGTGAATAGAGTTAAACACTAAGGGACTCCCATCCATTGTAAAAACGCGGCCTTAAACGTTACAAAATTATTTTAAACTCTGTTGGCAAATATCTCCATGAAAAAAATAAAATATGCCTTGAGGTATATTTATATATTATATATAAATTACTATGACTTTAAAAAACATTATGTTTTATACCCATATACTGAATATGTATTATATTTATTTTCTATGTGAATGTATTGTGTCTTTCTATCAGTCAAACAACTCTTTCCCTCTTTTTATTGTGTAACTGTATATATATTGCCCCTTGTGGGCACTTAATTGGAATAGTAAAGAATTCGTTCCGATGACTTGTATCACTATGCAGTGATCTTTAACAGCACCGGTGCCATGCACGAAAGCTATTTGATCATATAAAGGACCTAGACCAGCTCGTGGAACCCCCAGTTTAGTTCTCTGCGCCACAATTTGTTACCCTACAGATTGGAAGACCTGTATCCAGAAGATTATGATAATGGGAAAGTCATTATTGTGTGAACTTTTGTACGGACAACTGGTGTTGAACCATATACAGACAAAGTACTTTAATTGCTATTAGTCAATATATGATATTTCAATAAATGCTTATGTTTAAAATGTTGCATCTTTATATTTTTAATGAATAATACCTTTTGTTTTATGCTTGTAAATAATGATAACTCGTGTTTCACTTTTGTTTGTATTCATAAAAGTTGAGGCTCACAAGGAGGTAAATTGTGTTGCAAAGTCATGAGTGGAGCATGAGTGAAGCATAAGTGAAGGAACTGAATCTTCAATGATTGTCAGCTTCTCACAGCCTTCTAAGACCTTTTTGTCATTTGTCATTTTGAGATGATTTTGACATATTTGTTTTCAAAATTGACTAAAAGATTACATTTTAGAATGTTCCAACATCCAGCCAAATGCATCAGCCATTTTCAGAAGAGAATAAAAGGCAGCAGGATTTGCTGCTCTAAGGGGTTGGTTTTGCAGGCTTACAAACAAGGTAAATATCTAACACTTATTGAGCTATCTAGGGAGGGCCTCTGTTTAAAAGTGAAGGTAACCTTGGTCAGTAAGAAGTATTGCTATAGTTTCTTAATTCATTATTAATTTGTTTTAATAATTTGTTTATGTAATGTATTACCATTTTAATTTCATGAATGTTTTTTAATACCTCCAAGAAGCCCTCTCTTCCCATACATTCTAAACAAATTGACAAAAAATTAGAATTTGGAAACAGCTGGAGTTAAGCTTCTTGAAACATCAAAGTTTAACATAGGCAAAATAGACCGGTAGGTAAAGATAGACTTATAATCATGAGAGACATTTCTCTGTAATCATATTTATCTCTCTCAATCTTTTAAATCTTTGATTTTTGTTTGTGATAAAATTCATATACTATACCTAAGGAACAACAAAAAACTGTGCAGACATTTAATTGTAAATATTTTCAGAAAATTGAGAGCTAGCTCAACATTTTTTAAGTCCAGTGTAGAATACCATGCGAGAGATCAAAAGTGCATAGTCAAAAGAGACAAGACAAATTTGAAACAAACTAAAAGATAAAACGTAAACAAAAGGAATAAAAGCTTGGAATCCACGAACTTCTTTACAAACAGGAGTGGGATCAGGTGCTCATGAAGGGTAAGCATCCCCTGTCTTATGCGCAACGCCCGTCATGATTACATATAGTGGTAGTTAAATACACAGTATTTAAGCACATTTGTACAATCTATATTAAAGTTTGAAAAGCATTTGCTATTTATAGTTATATTCCTGCTGTCGAAGTCAGGGAAAACTTATGACATTCATACTGTTACTGTATGGTGAAATATTTTGTAACTTTAAGATGTGATAAAACAAATTTATGACACTTTCTCATTCAAATCACACTCTTCATTCTTATATGTAATAGATAGGAAGACGTCATATTTAAAGACTAGTGGGAAATATAAGAACAATAATATGTAAAATACAGTTAGCAAACGAATGTTAATCATAATTAAACTGATAAACTAATAGCATTAATAAACTCTCATAATTCCAAAAATAGTTGATCATTTTAGAAATCATTTCTGATGTTATGAATTCATTCGTCATCCCCATTGCCTAAAGGTTTAACATCATCTGGTAAAATTTCTCCAACAATATATTTATTTTCATCTTCAATATCAGATTTTAGTTTTCGCAATACATTATCCGCATCCGTTGCTTTTTTATTATTACTAATAATTCTTTCTTCCTCGCTTGTTGTTTCACTACTTTGGTCGTTCCAAAGTTCATTCTCATCGTCAAATGCATGTTGACGAGCTATTTTGTTCCTTGTATTACCATCTTTTTCACTTGACCAGTCATTATCAAACCATTCATCGCTGTCCTCGTTGGTCCAAGACTTTGTTGGATGTTTTTCATTCATCTCAATTTTCATTCTTCTTGCTCTGGCTATATGGTTGTCTTCACTCGACCAATCATCAAACCAATCGTCGCTATCGCTCTCCAATCTATTTTCACTATCTGAGTTTTTGTCCTTTCTCTGTTCTTCATCACTAGATTCTGACTCCCAACTGTCGAACCAATCATCTTCATCATAAGTGTTTGTTTTCTGTGCTTTAAGCGATATTTCTCTACCATTTTGTTTTATTCGATCGTTATCTCTCATAAAATCTTCAATGTAATCATCGTATTCCAAGCTATCGCTATCCCAGTAATCGCTGTCATCACTTCTACTAATCTCATTTCCTGTCCCGCGCCCTTCTTCATCACTACTGTCCTCCCAACTATCCCAACTGTCGAAGGCGAGATCGTATTTGCTTTTTTCAGTTGCTTCTTCTTTATCATCCGATAGTACTTGTTCTCTCGTCGGTACATCTTTTGTACCTGCAGTGTTCCCAAGTCCACCAGTTGGCACTGCAACTTCAACTGCAGATTGTTCTATATTAGACGACTCCTGTCCACTGTCATGTGTAAGAGAAGCATCTGTCTCACCTGTGATAGGTTTTTTCAATTCTACTGAGGAAATTTCCTTTTCCGTCGATCGTTTAACAAGATCTGAAATAAATTGATAAAAACGTATTAAGTGATATCGTTTACACAGAAAATACATGTTTTATAAATGGTATAGATGAATCTACAGATTCAGATACCAATTCATTCAATGAAAGTCATATTTGGCTAAATGTAGTATTTCATATTCTTCAGGGTACTCCAATCTTATTTTTATGGTGCAATAAAATTAAGAATATATATTGCCAGTTAAAAAACATCAATCGGTATTATAACAATGCAATCGTAGAAAATCGTCCTTAAATTATAAAGGAAAATATCTTTATATTTCAGGTCAATGTTTCGTTTGCCAGTTTTCTCCTTAATATGCAGTCGGTCGGTTCTGTTCTGAAATAATTTCATATGTATTTTGGGAATCCTTTTTAAGTGTTTTTAACCAAGTCTTCGCTTTTAACCGTGTTGACAGCTAGATGACAGACAAGAGTCAGCAAACAAGCAATAGCACACAGAAAAATATACTTGCGCAAAACGAACGCATAGAAACGAAAACGTGCTCAGTTGCCCCAGAAGGGTAGGCTCTCTTGCTTCACTAAAGGAATCATATCAACACTAGTAGAAAAATATCTGTTGTCATTAGTGAAACTGCTATTTCGTATCGAGTCATAACATTCCGATATGATGACATATATTTCCAACAGAAATCCTTTTCCGCAGCTTCCATGTCAATATCAACTCCCCATCAATTAAATCCGGACAGAACGCCTTAACCCCGAAATATTATGTCAAATAGGAGACATATACTTCATACACAGATACGGCTTGAATGTCACCTCACATGAACGGAATGTTGCAGGCAATCGCTTCGTTCTGCATTATGGGAAATCTGTCATCCCTCCTGTAGTAAAGCTTTGTTTTCATCTTTACTGCTAACTTCCAGTCGTTCGCCAATGTATGTAGTAAACATTTCTGTTTCCGTGGTGTCGTTAATTCTGAGTTACGTTGGACAAATTTGATCAAGATGATGAAATAAAAGTAATGGCGGATTAATAATATCAAAATTCACTATACTTAGGCAAAAATGTAACACTTGTATTTTATAGTGTATGAATTGTATTAACATAATCAGCATAAAAAATTAAGCTTACAAATGAAAGTGAGGAAATCGATATAAATACGGTTTCAATAAAAAAACCAATCATCTCCACGAGAGTTCAGGCATGAGTTGACTGTTAAATATAATTATTATTATTATAATTGTTCTCGTTTATATTGAAAGTAGGGCTGGAAAACCACATCACAGCGCAAGAAGCGCACTGTGTCAAGACAAGCGGTTTTTGCCAAAAAATCCTAAACCCAACAGATGAATATAATTCAGCATAATATACTATAAGGAATTCGAAGATACCAAAGGGGCAAACAGAAATCGTAAGTCGGAAGACAGACAAGACCATGGCCAACAAAATGAAACGAAAGAC
>JARWCS010323576.1:0-12684 GCA_034783895.1 Geukensia demissa | reverse complement strand
TTAACTTCATATTGCTAGATGACAAATATGGTGAATTGCAAATGCTACAATTAGCATGAACAGGAACGGTGCATGTAAACATTTGAAAAACACATTGAGCTAGAAAAACGAAAGTTTATAGCACTGTTGGTGGACTTAGAGCCCTGAGGGTGTCGCATGCTCCGCGGTCAAGAAAACGGTACTGACATGACACATGTGGCTTGATGATTCATTGACGCCTTTTGATTTTTTTAAAATTTTTTTGTCACCAAATGTGTGAAATTTAAAATATCTACACAGAGGAAACAGTGCCACGCATGTAAAACATTTTAAAAATACACATGTTAAACGTGTGAAACACGTACGTTTTACATGCGTTTTTTTACCTATTAATTGTCTTTTAGATGATATTTTTCACCAAGATTAGTAAGAAAGGTTTAGCAAATCTAATTTTGTAATCAAAATTAAGAAAACTGTCGGATTTTCTCCCAGATTTTTCCCAATTTAGGCCTTTTACAACAGATTACTAAAAAAAACTTTCAGAGATATTATTGTCATATGATCGTTAGATTTAAATACACCATTGCTATTTTTTGTCATTTTAATAAGGAATTATTTTTTATCATCCCTGTGCAAAGCCTTATCCAGAAATAATACAATGTTCATGTTAAAATCCGGGGTAACGGGAACTATTTTTTTTTATTTTGAAAGTGAAAAACTATCCAAATCGTATCGAATATTTGTAAAAAAAATTTGGTACAAAAATAGATTTGCTGATTTTTTTTACTTATCTTGGTGGAACATATCATTTTTAAGACATTTAATGTAAAATTTCTTGAAAAGTAGCAAACATTCACAAACTAACAAAATTAAAAGCTGTTCTTATTTTCCGTTTTTCTGTATATTTTTTAAGCGGTAGGGGTAAAATGTTCTAGTGATTACTACTACAGTCAGGAGAGAAAGCTATACATTGTAGACTCATTGGAAAGGTAATACCTGCAAACTTTCCATTGATACCAATTTTGTAGAAGAAGGAATTCGAAGATACCAAAGGGGCAGACAAAAATCGTTAAGTCGAAAGACAGACAAGACCATGGCCAACAAAATGAAACGAAAGACAAACATAGAACACACAACACTACACTTAAAATTAAAGCTGGAGTAACACGAACCCTACAAAAACCAGCGTGAGTGACTAACATCGATTGTGACTATACACCGGCTTTGACTACTGAGTAACACGACGGGTGAAACTAGTGGAGCAAGGGTTGCTTACCCTTCCGGAGCACCTGAACATATCCTGGTTTTGTAGGGTCATGTTACTCCAGCTTTAGTTTCAGTGTAGTGTTGTGTGCTCCATTTTCTTTTAAATATTATTTCTGTCAGTAGCTATCCTCTTTCAATGGAATTATGATATGAGGCACGTCTGTATGCCTGCCTGAAGGCAGTTCAATGTTTTCCAATATTTGGTCCCCCGAGCGTACCTGATGAAGGTTAATCCAGAAAGTGCCTCGTATGCATTGAAATGTAGGCATTTACAATCGTTGATTTTCTATTTTATCAACAATCTATCTGATAAGAGAGAGAAAAACAAGGCAATATTTTTTAAGAACTTGTTTTCGTGCCCTCACAGAAATCTAGTGAACTAGAGAAACTGCATTACGATAAATTATGCTCTGCAAAATCCAGAAAGATGTTTCTTGCATATATTCCACATTCCTTCTTTTAAATCCCAGCAGTTTGTATCAAATGAGAGAGAAAAATACTGCTTATGCATAAGTGCTTAAATATTGTTACACATGAATGTTATATTCACAATGGGAAGTTAAACTCATCTCTTATATCTTAAAGCTTTGTTATAAAAAAGAATTATTATATAGCGGAACATCAAATTTAAGAATCAGGTCAGCTTTCTCTCTTTTTTTTCAAAAAGACCCTTTATGACGTAGTAAAAATAGTAAAGAAATCGGTTTAAAAGCCCAGTTAGAACCCATTGAGATGCAGATACAGATAATCTGTTAAAAAATACAAAATAACCAATGTTAAATCACACGTATTCCAAAAAAATAACAGTACGTTGTCAAAAAACAGAAATCAAGCATCTAAAGTTTGTCCAGTCTTTAAACCAAATCTGAAATTAAAAAAAAAACAATTATGAATCAATGCTTTTAATGTCTATAGAATCGGGAAAAGTGATGTAAACGATAAAGAATAAATATTTTAATGTTGAGACAAGTAGCCTAATTTTATGTATTATAGTAGAACTTCAAATTTTTTGTAAATCTATATTGGATTAACGACATCTCTATATTAACTTATATGTAACCCTGAAGTCCGCTGATAAAATAGTTTTGTGAAGATTTGGATGTCATCTTACAATTCGTTAAGCTTTGTTTTCAACTAGCATTTACATGGGAATGTGAAATAAAAAGATCCGACAGGCATTTTCTCCAAAAGCTCTTGTATGTAGTCGGCTTAAT
The DNA here is from genome assembly GCA_034783895.1 of Geukensia demissa. Lineage (NCBI taxonomy): Eukaryota > Metazoa > Mollusca > Bivalvia > Mytilida > Mytilidae > Geukensia > Geukensia demissa. Next base: position 10,225 of record JARWCS010323576.1, on the reverse strand, counting down.
ACGAATTAAGGAACTAATCGGGGATAAGGAGAGTATAATTGTTACCAATTAAAATATTTTATATCTTGCAGGAAGACACTTGGTTTAATATTTAATTTTGCAGTAACAATACTTTCTCAAATGTCAAGTTCGCATAACACTCTAATAAAATTTTGAAATCATTGATTTACACATTTATATGAACGAGATTGAAAAAGTTAAAAATATCCGTTCACTTACTTGAAATAAATTTCAAATTTTGACCTCTATTACAGTTTGAATAGCGGATAATTTGAATGCATTACTTGAAGATGAAATCTAAGACAGATTTATTTGTTATCAATGTATACCATCCATTGGAATAAGTCGTTTGCAAATCCAATATATCGAAATGTCAACGACAAGAGTTCATTACTAGTACATATTACATTAATTGTGTCTGATTTTTCTACACTAGAATGTATGGACGCAATTTATATTGAGATTATGCTCTTTTCTTATTTAGTTCCTTGGTTGGTTTCCTGTTTTATAGTACTGTTATTACATAGTCATTAAATATAGGCGGTAAATGTATCATGAGTTATATAACTAACTCCGGGGAGAATCACCAACATCCTTGTTAATCTTCGTACTTTGTATTTTGTATGAAATAACTTGTTGTAAATATGAACAATATCCGGTGATGACGAAATATTCGATAAACCCTCCTTCAGAATAATTGCTGCAATTATGCTTAAAATTCAATCAAGCTTAATATAATACATTTATAGTCGGAAATAAAATAAACTTAATATATCGTTCAAACATGTCACTGTAAATACTTTTTAGAGATGATGCTGTAACGTCTATAAGACATTTTAGACCGTATTAAAGTCATGTTTATGTAAAATCGAACATTTGGGTAGCCATGAAAGATAGAGATATTAGGTGGATGACATAAATATCTGTTTTAATGTATGTATTTCAGTTCTTTTATTCACACCAATATTGTGTCGTCCATTAATTACTGGTAAAATATTAATTGCCAAAAGTGCACGTAACTTTACGTATGATCTATAATCAGGCTATATTCAAAGAAACAATGTCAGTTACCTGCCCAAGGTCGGTGGTTCTCTCCGGGTACTCCGGCTTCCTCCACCAGTAAAACTGACTGCCGCGATATGACTGAAATATTGTTGAAATTGGCGTTAAACCCCAATCAATCAAACAAACAAATCAAAGCAGCAAATGAATTGCAAAATCAATCTTTTATGGTAATTTTGTAAATTTAGTAAATTTCGTTTATCGTTACCTTTTGTATAGTTTTAACTTTTAAAGGAAAATTCACAAAAAATATTTTATCAATGCATTTTTCCAGTCAAAAATGATAAATTAATTTTGCGGTCAATTTTGCGTATGCGTTGTGTAAAATATTTTAATTCGGAAGTCCATTTATGCCAGCAGATGTTTTATATTGAAGTCGTTTTAACAACTTCCTCTCATGATACAACGATATAGTTTTTCGTTATAACGACATCGTATCTCGTTGTAACGATATAGTATCTCGGCATCACACCTAAGTATTTCGTTATAACGACTTAACATTTATATGCTATTTCGTTTTATCGACATAGTTTTTTTTTCTTTTATAGACGTAGTAATTAGCTATGACAAAGTTTACTCGTTATTACGACTTATTATATCGATGTAACGAAGTTAATGTTTTGTTATAGAATTATAATTTCTTTCTGGGTTTTCCAAACTGAAATATTGTACCAAAAGAATCAAATTCATTTTAGCTCAAGTCTGAACCTCCCGAAAACGCTAATATCCTGGAGATGGTAGATCTGTTACCCTTGATAGTGTAAGAGAAAAACTGAAAATCCTCTAGTTGCTCGACGGTAACTTGGAAAGGAAAACATTCCCTTTCAGATAGAGAATATCATCCATTAATCAAACAATAAAATATTTGTGGATTATCTGACTGATCCGGAGATATGCTTGACTAATTGTTCAGCCTCTCTCAGTGAGGTAAGGTCTAAAGCAAGTGAAGATGAAAATTCTCTGGGTATTGATAAAAAAAACCTTTTTTAGAAAGAAGGTCACGTCTCAGTGGTAGACGAAGAGGTCGAACGCAGAAGAGAAGATCTGAACAGCAAGCTTTTTTCTCCAGGCTGAACTCTTTGCTGCAATATTCTGAAGGACCGAACCAAAAAATCAGAAAATGGGGATGTCATGAGCAAGCATTCCCTCCCAGTAGAGACTAGTGACGTCGAACCCTAAGGCCTCTTGATCCGGAGCTCGCGAATCAACTATTGGAGCCTTGTGATTCAGACTTGTAGCAAAAAGATCTAAATGAGGAGAGTCCTAAGATGAGTAAAATTATGGAAAAATGTTTGGTGAATTCCCCAATTTGTGTTCACAGGAGAGATATGGACAGCGAGTCTGCCAGGATATTGAATTTCCTTCAAATGTGAAACTATCAAATGTATCTTAAGTTGAAAGCAAAAGAGCAAAATTTTCTTTGCAAGACGAAACAGGGAGAGACAATGAGAGCCTTCATGATTCTGGAGATAAGCTACAACAGTTGTGTTTTCTGCGGCTATAATGAGAGACTTCTGAACTATTACATTTTGGAGATGTTGTAGAGCTAAGAGGATATCTCTCACCTCAAGCGAATGTGTTACAACTACTGTGCATGAGACCAAGCACCTGACATAGTCTAAACCTTCCTGAAAAGCCCCCAAACACGGACAAAAGGTGTCTGTGTAAAGGATCAGGTCTGAAGAAATTGGAGTTCAGAAATATACCTGGAGAAGATTCTCACTGACTAACCACCAGTGAAAGCGAGGAGTCATTAACTAATGAAACGGGATTAATGCTTCATTGCCTTGAAGTAGTGAGATAAATTCATGTAAACGTCCCAAAAGAATGAGGAATGACATCTGCCAAGAAGTTCGTAAGACCATGTAGTTGTAAAATGCGAGAAGCTACAAACTTCTGTGAGAGAAATTTGTGGAAACACAAGACCTAGATCTTTCACATATTAATCCCAAAGACAAAACAAAATGCTGCGAAAATTTAAAATTTTGTGCAGAAAAATTGCTAAACCACAGAAGATTGGTTGCAATTTAAATGATGTGAAAAAAATTTCTGCAGAAGAGAACCTGATTACCCAAAGAACTAAGATGGTCCATAGTTATCTTGCATGGATAACCTTGTTAAAATCAAGGGCTATATCAAGGCCAAAAAGGAAAAGTTTTAAGTTGGAAAACTGGTCGTTAATAACAAAGCGAAGTTTCTTCTTGTACACTAGACAAATTGAGGAAGTGGATTGAGTGGATGATTGCCTCTCTAATGGTCCAAAAAGTCAAGAAGGCAAATTTTCTTGGTCACAAGAAGATGATTTCCCTTCGTTACCTTGGACTTAAAGCAATAATAATAAAAAAATTGAATTTTTCCACCCTTTAAACCACTATTACCCATTTAAAATTCGAAGAAAAAATTAAAACCTTTTGTTCACCTTTGTTTTGTCACGCAGGTTCTACAAATATTTGGTTCTAAGAAGGTAAAACATTGTTAAGTTGTTACGAATCAAATAAAAAGAACTGTTAAGACGTCATTCTCAGAATGCTTGATTTCTTAAAACTTTTTTTAACCGACTACCGATCTTCCAATGTGAACCAACTGTTCGCCTCCTCTCGCCAATTGACAGCTTTATTCGTACGAAGCTGGCTGCATACATAGCCTTCTGCAGGGAAAAGAAAAAAAAAGTTGGTTCTATCTTTTGGTTTCACGTTCTGCTATATACATACTTTATAATTCATAATTTGGTGACATTGTTGACCGTATCTATCCAACTGAACATGAAATCAAGGATATTACAGACCTACCCACTTCTGCATCATTCTTTGACTTGCATTTAGAAATTTAGGGCTTGTACTTGCTTTCAGGATTTTATTGATAGAAGGTTGCTGCTGACAATCAAGCTGCTATGTCAAAGATTAATTTAATCATTATTGAAATTGTTTGGTTGCTATCATGATTTAGTTGACCCAGACGAAATACTTATTTCTCAAATAACAACAGATATCTTCCCACTGTCGTAACATGAAATCCGTTCTCATGCCGGTTGAGATCTTTTCTTCTGCGTTCGACCTCTTCGTCTACCACTGAGACGAGACCTTCTTTCTCAAAAAAGTTTTTCATCAATATCCAGAGAATTCTCATCTTCACTTTGCTTTCAGACCTTTTAAACTCACTCTTATGCAGTGTTCGTATTACTCAAGCATTATTTTCCAGTGTAGTGTTTTTTGTACTTTTTTGTTGTTGTCTGTCTTCCGGTTAAACGATATCTGTCTGTCCCTTTAGCATCGTGGGCGAATTTTTCAACAGAACGTTGGCATTCCAACGGGCACAAATTGACCGTCTCTACTAGCCGACTTGTATTTGCACTCGTATGAGTCAGAACTCATCCAGGGACTTCTGCAAAATAACAAAAAGAAATTTGCCAGATCGTTTAGTTGTACTTTTCGCTATATCGATGATGTTTTGCATTGAATAATCCTATGTTCAGTGAACATCTCGACCAAATATATCCCAGCGAACTAAAAATTAAAGAGACCACAGACTGAACAAAATCTGATTTATACCTCGAAATTGACCAAGAGGGAAAACTTGTTTCTAAGATTTACGACAAACGGGGTCACTTCAAATTTCCTATTGTAAACTTCCTATATTTATGTGGCAATATTCCTGCTTCTCCTGCCTACGGGATTTATGTTGCGCAGTTGATTCGATACTCACGTGCCTGTGCAAAGTATCAGGATTTTCTGAAGAGAGCATTGCTGTTGTTGCATAAATTACTACAACAAGGATACATCCAATCAAGTTTGAAGTCGTCCCTCCTACAATTATATGGTCGCCATCACGAATTGGTTGATCCATATCGCATCAATGCATCTCAACTAGTTATGGACCTGTTACCGGTAATACAAAAATAATTTGATTTCTTCTCGGATCGACGTTAATCCGAAAATTTGAAGATGCCACGACAGGTGTCGCGCGCAGGACAGGGAATGCTTACCCTTCAAGAGCACCTGATCCCACTCCTGTTTTGTAAAGGATTCCAAGCCTTTGTTCCTTTTGTTTTCGTTCTGCATTTTAGTTTGTTTAAATTTGTCTTTTCTCTTTGGACTTTGCACTTTGGATCTGTCATATGGGTATTCTACACTATACTTTGAACTGTTTGCCTCAACAAAAATTTAACAAAATAAACACCATTGGTGCTTCTGACCATTTGTCTCGATTGTATTCTTCCAATGCCAGTTATCTGCAAATGCAAATCAAATACCATTATGAAAATAGTTTGGAAATAAAGAAAATAAAATAAGACGAACATCAGAAAACCTAAAACATAAAGGCAATATTTTAACAACATAAAAATCATTATCTAAGAATGCAGCTATGGCAACGCGACATTTATAACCATTGAAATTTAATTTTTAAGAAAGTCAGCTGGTCTTCTTTCACCGAAGGAATCCGTTTTATATAAAGTGGATGAAATAGGGGAATAACCACGCCATTCTCTCCCCCGTTTCAGCCAAATCATATTGACGAGCATGTCGCGTGTATGTTAAAGTTGGCATTAAGAATTAACTATATCTTTATTAGCCTTAATGTATTTGTTTTATCTAGAGGAGATATGACATCTTGCAATTCAGTTTCATTGTTCAAGGCGTTTAAATTTCTTTGAGTAATGTCTTAGTGATTGATTGGTATCAAAAAAATATTGAAATTTGAAAAGTACTTTGCAAAACACGTATCTTTATAGAAGAAAAAAAAAGAAAAACGTGAATTTAATTAAAAATATGAAGACAACTTGGATATAAGACTCAACTTATGTTGAGGTTAAACCATGATATACTGACCTAAAAGAAAATGTTTTATTATTCATATGATTACCCTTTGTAAAAGGAAATATTTTTCTTATTTCTTATGTTTATTGCTACTTTCGGATATCTGATAGGTCATATAGTCAAAATGATAAACTACAAGATTTAAATATCATTATTATTAGAAATTATGCAAGCCGATCTTAATTCTGTGATACATGTAAGATCAAAAACATTTTATGCAACCCAAAATCTTAGATTTGTGAATAGTAGAGACAACCAAAAACGAGGATCATTAATTTGGAATGGTTAACATTATCCATCTCCTTTAAAACACCCGCTGCCTTTACTATTTCAAACAAAATGATTAAAAAACTGTTCAAAATTATAAAAATTCACTTAATCATAGGCATAGGTAATAAACCATTTTAGTGTTTGGGGTTTTTTGTTAAACCAAAAACGCGTAAATTCGGTAAAAACGTCATTTTCTAGATTTTTTACGCGACTACGAGCAAAATGTCAACAGTGCCCGTATGAATACACGTTGAGACATCGTTTTTAAAACCACTACGGCGGATATACGGTGCGTTATTGACCTGCATATAAATGACAGTCGGTATCCACAGAACTAGAAGAAGAAATACGTCGAGTTTTAATGCTAACCTAAGCACGATTAGACGTATCGAGTGTTTGAAATCGTCAAGGAGGGTGAGCCGTGAACACATTGAAAGTATGAAATTCGCCATTATTTGTTGTCTTACACATGTTACCTGAAATATATTACCATTGTCAGAACTGAGGTGATAACAGAGGTTTATTTATAATTAAAAAAAAACAGCCCAGCTCACCATCTCCGACTCAAAGTGTCCCTAGTCGACCTACTTCCAGGCCTGCCCTTGCGATATAAAAGAGATTAAAGTATTCCCCTACGGTTATTTTAGAAACACTAATAGCTACGTTTGCCACTAATTTTTGTGAAATAATACAAAAATTATCAGGTAATGTGAAAAATACTAAATGAATTAATCTGATTTGGGTCAAACAGTTGATACTTGGGGTAGGGATTTAGAAAAATGATATGTTTCATCATTAATTTATATTTCATAAGCACCTAACTCAGGCTTCTCCCATTGGTCTACACATGAGGATAACCAGACTGTTTATGGTGATATGATTTTAAGTTTTTACCACAATGTATTGGTACATTGCAGATTGATTACCGCCCAAAATGTCTACTGCTGGCTAATTAGACATTTTCCCCACAAAAATGTCCACTAATTCAAGTCTGTTGTCATAATGTCTACATCCTTTTATAGTTAAATAAACAACACTCCAGTCAAACTCACTCATTTCTGTATGGTTGCTTTCTACTATTTTGATTTAAACAATTATTATTTGGTAAATTTTCTTAAAATTATTCTTTAATATATATCTTTCAATTAAAAATCTTTAAAAATAGTATCAATAATTATAAAATAATCATTACAAACACATTCAAACCCTGCTTTTTTAACGCTTTGAAAATTAAAAATGCATTAATTTTGATTAATATGTTATCCTGATATTGTATTATTTATATAAACATCAAAACAAAGTATATTCGAATATCCTATAAATAAACTATATGTTCTAAAAAAATATTTTATTTTGAAATTGTGAATAATTTTTAAATTTTGAATAATTCACCGTTAAATTGAAAGAATCTTGAGAACATAGAAAAAACATGACCAAAAAATCGGAATCGGAACGAAACGCAACGAAACACTGAAATGGTCCTAACCACATTCCAACTTAAACTTAAACAGAGAATGTAAAAATAAATTTAACAATTATCGATGCAGCTTCACAACACAGATAACGGAATTAAATATGTGAAAATGCATTGCTAACCGACTTGTATTGATTGACTGTAAAAGTGCTGCCTCTTTCATCATGACATAATGGCTGTCGTTAATTCTTCACATTTTGATGTTGACATCACCGAGAAAACCCCAACTACGGATAGGTTAAAACGTTAATAGAACTCGTTAGAGTAATAGTATTAATAATTGATTCTGGAAACAGAATCCTTTGATTAAATATTTGTTTATTTTCTATTATTTTAAGGTCCCTAAGGACAACAAAAAACTTGATTCAAATACCACACATGAATTTATGAATAAATTCTTCCTAGGCCATGATAAATAAGGACCGGTAAAACCAAGCTGATTTAATGCTGTGTGCTCCACCACTTAAAGTAATGTTCAGCTTATTTATGGCATGTTCAGTTCAATTTAATAATGTTATTGAGTTTTAACATTTGCATCAAGCCGTTCGACAACTCAAGCCAAATAAATTGTCCATCTCTCTGTCCTGTCTACAATTAAAGAGTAACTCGTAAATAATGGATCTTTAACCAAAGACTATTGTTGCATTCATGAGAAGGCTTTTGTAGTTTTCTTCTTTGCGTTTGGACGATACCTTAACTTCTCCCTAGCTGGACTATCCAGACAGAAATCTGTTAGAAAATTAAAGAAATTGATATTGACTTGAAATAACACATTCTTGATTACAACACGACAAATCATATCAAATCTACTTTTTCCGAATTTTATTATTTGGATGACCTTAGACCTTTCTTTTAAACTTGGTAAACATTAGTGTATATGATCCTTTGTTGGGAGTTACTTGTACATTACTCATAACTGATGCCTATTTTAAGTTCTCTTTTTAATTTTAACCACTTTTTCTTTATTTTTGATTAAATAAACAACAGTGACTACTTATTAAAATATACTTTTTAAAATCATACAGGAGTTGTTGATGCTGGTACCTTAAGAAAAAATACTTCATTTTATTACTTCAACACAATGTTTAAACATACGGGTTAAAAATAGGTCTAAATAATTCGTCTTCAAATGCATATTTTAAACTAAACCTATAGTTACGATTCTTTTTAATAATTTTATCCTGTCTATAGAGAATTCGAAACGTATTGCACTTAGTAGTTGTCCTTGTTGTCGGGTGTGGATTCATTTATCTATTTGTTGGGGTTTGAGTACTTCTTTTACCATTTAAGGATCTCAAACTTCCTAGGGTTCTGTTCTTTTGCTACTGATAAAAGGATACTCCTTGAAACGTAGATATAGCACACTTAAATTACAATGTTTATTCAACATTGGTAAACTTGTTTTTATACCAGAAAAAGGATAGAACCTTTGGGTAGACTCAATAGTCTTGTTCATCGAATGGCAATTGAAACATTTGATTGATTATCTTTATAAAGGGTCAGATATTTTCATCATATTAAACTGCTGATGTAATTTTGACATTTGTGAATGTAACACGCGTAAATCTTAAAATATACTATTCAATATATATTGTACAAGTTTTTGTCAGACATATGAAGTCATGTCTACTTTTCAACAAACAAAGCCATGTACTCTGTACTGGCAGATATTAAAAATCGAAAAAAAATGACAGGCGACTTCGTCTGATATCGTCAGAGTTAATTTGAATTAACTAAAACTGACATGCAATGACATTGACGGGCGTTTTATTATTTAAAAATAAAATCGTCAGTTTAAAATAAATGACAGAACAGTTTAAAGATCTACAAACGTCCTCTTCCTAGATAAACACGAAATGCTTTATATTTGTCTATTGCTGTCTGTTTGTTTCTACTGCAGTTGAACGGCGTGACCGGACTTGTTGAGATGAGGTTTCTATTCTTCACTAAAAGCTTGCTCTGTAAAAGTGACAACTGAGTAATTACATGGGTTTCTTGAACAAAAAGATATTTGCCAATACTGACATAGCTCAAGGTATCCACGTCACATACACAATAATATCTTAATTCAATGATAATTGACACATCATTTTGTTTCGTTTTATTCAATGTAAATAAAACAGACAAATACGTACAACCTAGGAGTAACTTGACATTATCTGTTTTGACAGAGGTTAAAAAACAGTTATAGTGGCAACAGAAAAATCTCAAGCAATAAGTTATTTCATCATGAACATTACCATATATGCACATGGAATACGTGCTTTTTGGTCATATTAATATCTCGTTCACTATAAACACATTCAGAAACCGTTGACCGTAGTTTTAAAAGCATAAATACTCAAGAGCGCTAAAAGGGGTGAAAAATTCAAATTTACCAATGCTGATAATGTATGGTAAATTTTAACATGTTAAATGTACATTTCAACATGTTCAAGGAGTAATATCTCATCAGTGGCATGAGAGCCAAAACTAAGAAATCCGATATCCAAACATAGTAAAAGAAGTACTTGACATTCCGGAGCACCTAAACTCACCCTGGTTTTTGTAGGGTTCGTGTTACTCCAGCTTTAGTTTTCAATGTAGTGTTGTGTGTTCTATGTTT
>JARWCS010323566.1:0-12684 GCA_034783895.1 Geukensia demissa | reverse complement strand
TGACTTTTCCAGGCCTTGATTTTGATTTTACAAATTCCATGACTTTTCCAGGATTCCAGGACCCGTATGAACCATGATTTTGGGAGTGGGTTTCCCTTTTGGGCCCTAAACCTATTTCATGCTGCCCCACTACTATCTCCCTCCCATCTACCTCTTAAAGCAGCTGATCTTTCGTCAAAGTTCCTCTCATTTGCACATTTTGTCAACATATCAAATTTAATACATTTAAACACAATTCAGCATGGCAATGGGAAATTCTTAGGATGAATATCAATTTATCTCTTAAGTTTATATGCAAATTTACAAAATTATTTACCACACTACCATAGATTAAAATACAGGCTAAGTGGATAGACAAGTGAAATCATAAGATTAAAAAAATCCAGAAAATGAACAATATCATCACCCATTCAGTTTATATATCAAAAGTTGATCTTTTTATATGAGTACATTCTGATGAAATACTGATAACAAGTTTTGAGTTGTTTGCTTTTAATATTTTCATCATGGAAGATTTATTATCAGTTGTTGGTGTTTGGTTTCAAGATTACTGTACCTAGTTATAAACCAAAATTTTTTATCACAAGATTTTTTAGCAATGTTTGGCTCAATTTCACTTCTGTTAGTTTATTTCGAAAACATAGTTTAGACTTGCATGTCTTTTTTTACTACCAGTATTTAAAAACAACACAGGACATTCTGAAATTCTTGTACAATCCAACTGATATAGTGCAAGTGTACATTCCTTTTTCTGAATAAATAAAGTAATGACTGGCATCAGTTATTCAAGCTTTTTTCAAAACTGCAGTTATTTACAATTTTTAACTTGCGTATTTTGTCAATTGATTTTATCACAGTTATTTCGCTTATTTGGGATTCTCTGTCAGAAAAGAAGATACAACCTTCAATAATTAATTTGGAATGACACCTGTGGCAATTTTATTCAAATACTACCTAAAGCAGTATTATAACAAAATAGAGGCTGTATTGCTCACCTGATATTGGACTAATTAGAAAAAAACTATAGCGGCCATGATTGCCTAGTCTTTTCAGAGGAGAATATGAAAATGTTACAAGTTTACTGACGAAGAGGGACGAAAGACAGATGCCAATCGAAGACAAAATCTCACTATAGATGTATAAATTACAAGGTAACATAGAGTCCAATTATTGAATCAGTATGCATTAATTTTTCATCTGAAAAAACTAAAATCTAAAGATATCAAATAACTGAAAATAGGTAGCCATGGTTATGTGACAGGATTTTTTATCAATTCATAATACATAAAAATTGTGTTTTATAATTTGGCATATATATATGACAACAATTCATTCAGGAACATTCACTCATGTATACACTTGTATTAATACAGTATCACATACAAAAATTATTACATTTACATACTAGGTATGTTGTGTGTGAATGTTCAGTGAAACCTGTCCACACTACCCTAAAAACCCAAGTATAGACACAGAAATGTCTTGTCAGAATACTGACCTTGTCAAATGTGGATTGCCAGAGTTATTTGTATTTCCAAAGAAACTGATAAAGGCATGAAATCTTGACTTGATAATATACCCCAAGTTCAAGGACATGTGACATATACACACCTATTAATATACTGTTGACATATCTTATGACGTGTAAATCTTGATTTACAACTTATATATGTCCATACCAACAAGTGTTCAAGCCTTGATTACCATTGATGGTCAGGATCAAGTACTAGGTTTAAGAGGTTACTTTTTACATGTGGAAGTCTAAAACATTTTTAGAAGTCTGGGAAACAAAATATAGCTTGTTTTTCAGTTTGTTAGCATGGATTTATCTATTTCACTGACAGAATTCTCGAGATTTTAAGAAATAAACTAATAGGACAACAACACTTACCGACTATGCATATTAAAAATAGCTACAAAACCAAGTATGTAGTTGTAGGCTTAGACAGATTTTAAAAGTCTGAAAAATACAGTATAGCGGGTAATTTTCACGGATCTATGAGTCGCGAAAATAAATCTCGCAAAATTTAAAGCTGACATTTCTGAGTACTTTCTGTTTTATACGGAAAATTCCCTTTTTATTTTCTAACAGTAGAATGATAGATGAGTAAATTTTAGTGAACATTCGTTTCAAATATATTCATTTTCCTCAACCGTATTACCCTATTAAGTATTGATCACTATGATTTGGCAAGTATAGCAAGCTTTTAACATATAAACATTGGTAACCGACACCAATTAATCCTAAAGATTAAACGATTGTTTATTTATTTCAACATTACAGACCAACCAAGGTGTCACAAGTTTGTCATATATATTAGGATATGAAATTTGACCATAAATATTAATTACGCATACAATGGACATCATCCGCAAAAATTATTTGTCACCAATCTCCAAAGCACGAAAATAAAACCTGCAAAAATATTTTCCACATGTTTGGCCTTCAAAATCGCGAAAATTTACCCCTGCGAAAATAACCCGCTATACGGTATCCTTGGAATCTCTTGATAGCTAGGACACAATTTTACACAGATTATTGTATGTTAGTTAACTTTTACCATTCCTTTGATGTATTTGCAAAAAAATTTAATTTAAATTGCACTTTTGAAAATTTTCCAACAATTAAAAGTAGACTTGTTTTTGACAAAATTAAAATCATAACAGCAATAATGAAGACTGTTAAGTGGGACAAGGTAATACTGTCTGAGGGTTGTTGCATTTTTTTTATCAGAAATAATTACACAGCTGAACTTCAATATCTCTGGAGGACAAAATGATATGTAGGATAATTCTGTAGAGCATTAATATACTCAAATACTGTTATGTTTATTCAGAAGTTTTAATTAAAATGTCATGAATATTTACCATAGATATAATATACTGGATTAATGACTGGATTAACTACATTCACAATATGTATTTACAATTTCAAATCACAACTTTTATTTAGAATTGTTAAGTGGCAAGAAACACACTTTCTGTCAAGAAACCCCTTATCAAAGTGAAAGGATTTACTTTAAATAAGAAAATTTTAATACTGCACATGTTTGAGTTGTCATGTAAAATTTATTTACCTAAAATTACTCGTTTAGCAAGTTAAACTACTTTTTATACAACCATGAAAAAATGTTGTATTATATTTTTTGTGGTTGATAAAGCTATTTAAAAAATATATGTAACTTATTGAAAGTTTAATCAAGAATAATGAAGTAAATTAGTTTATAACTTACAGAATTCACAGTACAAATGTCCTTGTTTTTGTAAAATACTGGAAATGTAGAAATGTGTAAATTGCACAGATTCTGTTAGGTAAAATCTATTTCATATCTGCCAACACTGATTTTTTTTTTTAAGCAACTCAGTATTTTTGCTTTGGTCTCTTGATCTGCACAAGCATTTTTCATAGATTGTAGATTCACTCATATATTGAGCAAGATATAGCTCAAATAAAACACAATATCTAAAGTTAACAGTGCACCAGCCAGTCAACAATCAAGTTTGAATACCTCATGACTTCTTACAAAACTCTATATCCAAACAAGGTAAAGCAGGAAATGTTTTAGCAGTTATCCTAAACTTTGGACAAACCAATTACGTTTGCCCTCGATATGTGACCAACTTGTCTAAACTGACACACAGGTGTTGAACAGCTGTGTGTCAGTATAGAATTTATTAAAATAGAAATGGACCAGCACAGTTTAGGAATTATATTGTTAGACAAAGTTTAATCTTTTGACTAGAATTAACTTTAGCATTTTTAGTTTTTATTTTTTTTTTAATGTCTGGAATTTCATATTTATTGTAGAACACAAAGTTAATCACCTTTCACCAACACAGACAAATGTCAGTTAATGATTTTTACACTAAAGAGTCAAGCTTCAGATATAAATGTAATCTGACTTTGTTTTGGCGAATATTGTCTGTGAAAAGACACTATATAAAAAAGGTTCGTCTTTGGCTTACTTTTAAATATTGTATCTGTCTTTTAAAAGACAATATTGGCCAAAACAAAGTCAGATAACATATAAACACCAGAGACACACAATAAAACTGGCTGTAGAAATCATGAAAGTCAGGTTTAAAATATTTATATATGTTTTTGTTTCAGTATTGTAAGTGTAGAGAAAATAATACAGGCTCTTGGCATGCCACTTGATGACAGTAAAGAGTTAATAAATCAAGGAATATTTTTTACTACACTCTCTCCCATGTTGTACTTCATATCAATGGGTATTGTTAACTGCCACTGCTACATTGTTATGATGGGTCTTCAAATGATTAGTAAAGTATTTGCTGTGTTATTTAGATGGTAAGTAATTAATATAAGTATTTCAGGCAATTAGTCATTTCCACAGTTATATTTTGATGAAATTGGGAGCATCAAAAATTTTTGCAGTTCTTGTGAATTTTTTTTACGATTTTGTTGCATATATTTTTTTTCTGGTTTTTAAATTACTTTGATATATGTCAAAAGAGATTTTATGTTTTGTGTTTAAGTGGTAATTTCATCATAATAAACTAATGGTACCAACTAGAATTATGTTTCCATACTTTCACATGAAGATGCAAACATATTCTGCCATTGAACTACATGAAAATTTGTTCAAATTTTTGTGCATCAGAAACTGTCAATGTATTAGTTTTGTAAGCGATGCATGGCTTGTACTCTACAAGATGGCAGCCATTGCCAGACTAGTTTTATGGACATTTGTTCAAAATGTGTAAATGATCATTAAGTGTTCAGTATAAAAGGTGTTTTTTTGTTGGTGCCAGTCTGATATTGCAAGATGCTGTCTGTCAAAAGCAGACTTTTTTATTTGATCCTAGTGTATTTTTTATACATCTTCTTTTAGGATATAAACAGGATTGTTCCTGCTGTCTTATTCTATTTATGTCATTTATAAATTATTATTTAAAAGGCCAGTCCAAGTTGATCTTTAAATTCTCATCCTCGTCTCCAAAGGAAACAAACTTTATGCAAATTTTAAGTTCCAAGTTTCAAATTCCGCAAACTTCTTCAATTCAGCATGGGATATGAAGGTATATAAGTATTTTTTCAGTAGTGCCAGTCAAATAATTAATGATGTTGAAAATATAAAACAAAATCATCTACCTGACCAGCCATTAATTTGGGTTGAGATTGATGAGAATCTTAAAATTCACTTGATGTGGCCTATAGCTAATCTTCTTGTCCTTAGTACCAGTTTGACATAAATTTAACTTTATGTGGCCTATAGCCTATCTTCTTGTCCTTAGTACCAGTTTGACATCAGACAGACATGGTATCAGGTGAATGATGCAGGCTCCTGGGAGCCTCTGGTTTCTTAAAAAAGACTAAAAAAATTTGGTTTTGCTTTTTGATATGATATGATGTAAGTCGTATATAAATTAACAATTTCTACAATTCAAGTACATATAATAACATTGAAACTGGTTGATTCTAAAAAACTATTCCTGCAATACTAAAAAGTTTGAGTCTTCAAGAATGTCCTCATATATGATAGAGTATTGAAGATATTGTACACTGGTAGTACATAAGGTTTGATTGAACTGACAGATTATTGTGGACAGTATTTATTTAACTTCATTCCAGATATTAGGAAGACTGCTGAGTATGCCTTTAATTGCAGGGTTCCATCAGTTGTACTTGTATTATGTGGAAAAGCCAAGATGATGATTTTACTGATAGCAGTAGTACTATCCAGTGTTTTATGTGGAAGTCTAGGCATCACCATTAGTTATGTTGTGTTTATATTCCTGGTAAGTTATAGAAAAGATTCCCATGAGTTGTCACTCATCAGCATCACAGCACATTGTACCAACTAACACCACAGCACATTGTACCAACCAACACCACATCACAGTACATTGTACCAACCAACACCACATCACATCACATTGTACCAACTAACACCACACCACAGCACATTGTATCAACCAACACCACATCACAGCACATTGTACCAACCAACACCACACCACAGCACATTGTATCAACCAACACCACATCACAGCACATTGTACCAACTAACAACACATCACAGCACATTGTACCAACTAACACCACATCACATCACATTGTACCAACTAACACCACACCACAGGACATTGTACCAACCAACACCACAGCACATTGTATCAACCAACACCACATCACAGCACATTGTACCAACCAACACTACACCACAGCACATTGTATCAACCAACACTACATCACAGCACATTGTATCAACTAGAACCACATCAAACCACATACCAACCATCACCACACCACAGCACATTGTAGCAACCAACACCACACCACAGCACATTGTACCAACCAACACCACATCACAGCACATTGTACCAACTAACATCACATCACTGCACATTGTACCAACCAACACCACATCACAGCACATTGTACCAACTAACACCACATCACAGTACATTGTACCAACTAACACCACATTACAACAGATTGTACCAACCAACACCACATCACAACACATTGTACCAACCAACACCACATAACAGCACATTATACCAACCAACACCACATCACAGCACATTGTACCAACCAACACCACACCACAGCACATTGTACCAACCAACACCACACCACAGCACATTGTACCAACCAACACCACATCACAGCACATTGTATCAACCAACACTACATCACATCACATTGTACCAACCAACACCACATCACAGCACATTGTACCAACCAACACCACATCACATCACATTGTACCAACCAACACCACAGTACATTGTATCAACTAAAACCACATCAAACCACATTGTAACAACCAACACCACACCACAGCACATTGTACCAACCAACACCACATCACAGCACATTGTACCAACTAACACCACATCACAGCACATTGTACCAAATAATTGAATTCAGAACTTTCGAAATGCAGTTCCACCATGAACACAGAGAAAATTGTTCTATTAAAAATCAAATTTCATTTGTTTCCATATTTTAGACATGATATACTATACACCAGGTAAATCAGTTTTGTTGAATGACAATTTTGTTTTTCTTTCAGATTTTAAGATTATGTCATAGAGCCGGAATTTCACAGCACAGAGATGATATTTCCAAGTTTAATTTAGGTGTTACACTTTTAATTATATGTATGTGGACAGTTGCCCTTAATTTTCCAGCATCAGTAACATGGGCCAAAAATATACGGTAGGTCCTTCTGACAGGGTTTAGTAGTACTACATATAATATGATACAGGTAATAAATACATGTTATGAAATACATTAACTTGATATACAAGGCCATCCTGAGATTACATTAAATGAGATAGAAACTATGTATGCACCAGGCCATCTGGAGGAGGGAGCTCTCATTAAAGAATACAGTAACTTGTGATGCACGAGGTCATCCAGAGACTGCATTAAAATACAAAATTACCCATGTTGAATAAATATGTTGAATTTGGTTTACTATACGTACAGTTCGAGTAACCTATCATCAGTCACATTAGAAGTGAAACATAAGAAGTAGAGATACAAACATAGCAAGAGAGCACTCGAATCCAAAAAATTGAAATGGGAAGGCAAATCGGATGGCGGGGACAACTATCAAGTGCAATTATTTTCAAAGCCTTTATGTATTTTCTGTGCTTGATTTTTTTATTTTTGCAAATGCAGCAAATTTCTGTAAAACAGGTTTGAAAAATTTCGTGTCTGACAAGTCCCAAGCTGACAACTGGGCTGGTGAATACCCTTGGGGACCAATGTTCCACCAGCAGAGGCATCTAGATAAGATAGTAGTTTTCATGCACCAGGCCATCTGGAAGTCACATTAAATATGACAATAATTTTCAAAATGGAAGGCCATCTTGAGGTCACATTAAATAAGATTTTAACTTTTCATGCACAAGGCCATGTGGAGGTCACATTAAATAAGATTTTATCTTTTTATACAGAAGGTCATTTGGGGGTCATATTTAATATGATAGTAACTGCTTCTGAAGGTCACATTAGTTAACATAGTAACTTTTAATGCACAAGGCCATCAGGAGATCACATTGAATAAGATTTTCATTTACAAGTTCATCTAGTTTCCCTGAATTAAGAAGAAACCCAAATATTTTCAATTGTCATATTTTTATTTAATATTGCATTGAGACAAATGGAGTCAAACTAAAGATCTTGAAATAGGTGTCTTTCCCTTCTCCACTTAGCACACAGCATGCAGGAGTAAAAGCTGAGAATGGTTGGCACAGAGTTGGAATAATGTATGTGGTTAAAGTGACTGTCTTCCTTTGGACTATTACTTTTGTGAGCTAGCATGTCAAAAATTTGGCTCATTGTGTCAGTCAAGTACAAATCAGGGTTCATTCATCATCACTTATTAATTAAAATCTTTCATGCTGAATATGCATGAAATATTTGCCACTCATTGTTAAGCAGGGTTCAGTCAATCAATCACCTCTTGGCTGAAAATATGCTTATTTTATCTTCTCCTGTACAGATTTCGTCCTGGAGGTTGTACCCATACTGAACTTCTTTAACTGTGATAAGGGAGATAACTCTGAAATAATTTGGTGCGAAAATACATACATGTATATTGAAGATATGATTGACAGTAATATTTAATCATTTTCAGTTACACAATTTTCCTGTCAGATGACCCAAACAGATTTTTATCAGTGATAGCAGTATTAGCCATGTCAACCATTATTATTATAGATGATCCTATATCAGGAAGGTCAGTACATAATGCTCTTAGTTGTTAAGTTATCTTTATGGTTGTTTTATAAGAATATAAAGTATAACTACATTAGGACCTTCAACCTACAGTCCAACATGAATTAAGAAGTAACCTTTTGGATGACCATTTAAAAGACAAACCACCTAAATAAAGGTTCATTTATAATAAAATGTTTAACAATGCAGAAATATCCTCAAACACAAGTGGCTACTGAATAAACGCAATAGATAAGACAAATTCAACGGTAAATAGTATTTTATACATGGGTTAAAATATTAATATATATTGGCAAAGAGTATGAAAATTAAAGACACTAATAGTTTTTCTAGTTTTACTGTATAGTGATGTTGCTTGGATTATACACTTATTGACATTTTAAACAATAAATCAGATTTATGCCACTTCACTTTCACAACATTAATCACTAACAACATTTATTTAATTTTTCTAAACTATTTTATTCAGAAATTTCCGGAAAGGATTGTCTAGAAGGTCAAGCCTTTAAATAACCCGTCAAGATATGCTCATGGTACTTTCTATAAAATCATACACACTGTGTATTTGGAACTGAATGAACAAATGTCATCATGCATTTTCCTTAGCATTTGCATAACACTAGAAAGATATTTTATGAAGATCAATGAAGCCCCCTGCCTCCATTTGGTTTCTTAAATGATGATCTTGCCAACACACAATTGAAGACAATGATCTTGAACTAATCACTTTTACTACTGGGCACCGTAGAGGTCTCCAGGGCTCAACCCACAGAGCTGTGTCAAGAATGCCAAGCTCCAGGCATGCAAAAGATCCCTTTTGTAGATTTCGGAAAAGAGAAGGCTAATGGCGCTGAAAAAAGGCTAAATTTTCCATCCCTCCCATTTTTCAGTGGCAGTAAAAACCATTGCCCTGTTGTATCCCTCAACCCACCCCCTCTTTCGGTAATTCTTGATAATTGTTGAACTTTTATTTGTCCTTAATATGCATGAAATATTTGCCACTGGACCTTAAACAACCAACAACCAACAATCAATCAATCATACTTTGACTACCTATTAACACAACTTGAGGCAATAGTTAGACAGGAGCTGCTTAACCTTTCTGTATCTGAGCTCACCCTCATTTTAATAGTTTGTAGTGCTAATTTTCCTGTGTAGTACTTTGTGTATTGTTGTTTACCTTCTTATTCTTTCTTTTTTACTTGTCAGGCGTCTGCTCTTTTGGTATCTTTTTAAACATGTCACATGATCAAGACTTGACTGTGGGATGTTTTATTTTTCAGAAACAGTTACCTGTACATTGCTTCAGCAATATATTTCATTAATGTACTGCTCTTACTTTATGGAATGGTATCTATATACAGGATAGTCTATGCCACAACTCTAGTATTAGCATTGATGGCAGGAACTCAGCTATTTTACAGAATAAAACTTGGAGAACCCATCGACATTGGACAGAAAGTTGACTAATTATTAGTAAATTTGGAGCTTTAATACAGGATTTAATTTTTATATGACTGTAAACATTTTGTATGTAATAGAACTCTTGTTGGCAGTACATTTTTATCGTAAGATGTTTGGTAATTGATAAGACAAAAAGGCATATTTTGTATTTTGACATAATTATCTATTTCTTGTTAGATTTTGTTGTGTACTTTTTATTGGTATATCCACATGACAAAGCAACAAAATGAGCTTTATGCATAATATGCACATGTAAGGGGTTAAAAAGACTGTGCCGTCTAGTCAACATTCCTGCTAAGTCTAATTCCACTTGGCCCAGTAGTTCTAGAAGAAAAGACGAAAATGTGAATAGTTTACACATGGACAATTGAGGCAAGATTCGATTAATTTAAGGTATACATGTTTTATTTGTTTGTGGCAATTTAAAGCTCATCACAAAGAGTAGAATTTCTTGTTGAAGGCTTTGTGACAACCTATAGATTCAACAATTTCCATTGTTTCTTAAGGTGATGGAATATGATCTTCTCCTTGACATTAACCCCATATCTTCCCTTTTGTAATAACAGATGAAAAGTTTTGTTTTGCATAATAGGAATATTTCTTGGATGACACGCTGCCAAAATTGTAGTTTTTGTGCAGATTTGATATTTAATGTTGTTGCTCCACATAATAAAACTTAGGAGCCTTATGGGAAATTTTGTATTAGAAACTTTTGTTTATTGAATTCTTGCATTTAAGGAATGTTGCTTCTATAGTCCCTATCAAGGTTGTAATTTTTATGTGAATCAACATGTTGTCGAAATGTTTTAGTTTAACTTAAGACCTCTGGGAAAATTTTGGAATTTACTAGCTGTACATAAAGTGAAGCATAAACAAAATGTGATGTTTTTAAAATTCTTTCTGAAAAGTTGACAATATTACTCAGCCAATAAAATGTAAAACCATTAACGCCATGTGCAATAGAAATGAAACATTAGCATATATATATTTTTTAAATGGTTTATATTAAGTAAAGGTCATTCATTGTCAGTCAAATCAGGACCTCCAACCTGTATAATGCCATCCTGCTAACAAGAATAAGAACCTTGGTTGATTACTAACTTAAGCTTTACAATCTGTTTCATGGAAAGATATTAGTACACAGACAGTGAGTGACCTATTCTGTGTTTTATAAACTCTGTAACTTTTAATTTGGATGAGAAAGGCCCTTATACTCTATGTCAGGGTTTGTTTGAACAGGAAATAAGGTTATGACAGAAAAACTGTCCACTGTATCCTTATAAAATAGTGCTTATTTTGTGAATTGAAAAAGTGCAAGCAAGTTGCAATAATACTTTTTAGTAATCACCCTATATTTTTAGCTGCAGCATGTTTTTAATTCTCTATAAGGATATTACATTGTAAAATTAGCATTGTGTTTGCTGGAAGTGGCTCTTTACATGCTATAGCCTGAGATTGGGAGTACACATTGTCAATGCTGCATTTTAATTATGTAATTTAACTAGGATTAAATAACCTGCACCCCTGAAAGGAATTTTAAAAGGAACTCTTCTTTCATGAATCAAAAGAGAAGATCAGAAAAAAGAAATGTTCACATTTTTTGAAATTGATTTATCTGGGTCAAACTTGAGCGCTCCTGCCAATAATGAAGATGGCCAACCTCAACGTTAAATCTCCATAAAGAAATTCAGGGTAGATAATAGTAAGCAAATTTCTATTTCATAGTGTAAAATATGAACTGTCCAATGTGGGATAATTCTTTTTATTTAAAATACATACAAAGGCCTAAAAAGCACATATGATTTTATTAAGCTCGAAAATCACACTCCAGAAAAGCTTAACATGGAGTGTAGGTATTTTTATTTCAATATTTTGCTGCTCCGTCTAACATACTTTAATAAAGGCTGCTTTGGGAAATTTTTTCAAAAGCAATTTACCAGTTTTTTGTATTCATTAAAGTATTTTGTTATGTTGAAGCATTGATTTCATTTAATGGGACAAGACACCCAAAAACTTCATATATTTTGATTTGTTTATTTGTTAAATGTTTGATTAATGTACATAATCTATGTGTGTTCAAGAGTTTTATTTTGTAAAATAAACATGTTGAACAATGAAGTACAAGTAATTTTATTTCACCAACTTAAAGAAATCAAATCAGAAGATCCACAGCCTTCAAAAAATCTGTATATATTGGTAGAAAATTTGTGCAATCAATATTTAGGTGATATGATTAGCTTAAGGCTCAATTTAATGTGTACTAGCTACAGAACTGTGCCAAAAGTAAAGATAATTTTCATATGAACTTACATTTATTTCTAGGGGCCTGGATGGCCAAGTTGTCTAGGTAGTTGATTTGAACTTACTTGTACAGTCACCTATACAGCCTTCACCACACAAAAAAGTGGCATTTTACTCGCATTGCAATGATAAGGCCAGTGTTCCAGCTAGCCTAAAATAGAGGGGCGCAGCACCCCTCTGCCCTTTTGGTGCTCCCC
>JARWCS010323557.1:0-12684 GCA_034783895.1 Geukensia demissa | reverse complement strand
GCTGGAGATTTAAGAGTCACTGAACCATGCAAAGTAGGTCAAGGACCAATGTCATGTGGTTGGTCGTTAATTTCATATCACGAACTATAAGCACACTAACTTTGGTCATCCTAGGATTATTACTTTCAGAGATATAGAGCTTTCAAAAAAACTAACACCCCCGCTGCCATTGCAGCCAGAAAGTAACACCTATATCTCGCTTTCGCGACTTCGTTGCAGGCAAGACAAAAATCCACTAAGTGGTTTAGAACAAGTTTTGCTTACAACCTAAGAAATAGACAGGGTGATTCCAGTATAACTCTCAAAAGGAGTAGGTACCTTTATCCCCATATTTGGCCCAAATTTTAGATTTTGTGACACAACAAGTTGTTGTAAAAATGTGGTTTAATAAACATCTGTTAATAATTCATATTAAGGTAAACTTATATATTTTTCGTCATTTTGACAAAGGTACAATTGACTAATCTAACAAGAATATAACATTTTCTGTAAAAATACCAGATTTTTCAAGGTGTTTTGTTCAAATTAGATATGAGCGCACAAAAAGATCAAAAAGATATTTTAACTAAACATTTGCACTTGATACATCTTTAATTGTGCAAAGTTTGGTTGTGATGTTTTTGTGCGATCTATATCAGAATCAACAAAATTGTATCAAATAAAGTAATTTCTTAGTATCGTCATATTTAAAGCAATTTCAATGTGCCATGTTACCATTGTAGAACCAATTAAACTAAAGAAACTGTTGGATTTTCTTTTTATAGACATATTTCAATACAAACAATATAGAATAGTAGATATTAATAGATATTAGCCACTTTTATTTTAAACTCATTTTTTGTGCCTAAAATGGGGCTTAACAACCTTTGTCCTTTGTTTGTGGTTGGTATACATATTAGTTTTCAAGATCCTTTCAGCTTGCTTGAAAATGATCATTGGAGCAATGTAAGGGTTGCTTAAGTTATGATTGTATGTGGGATCAGAAGGCACTGCTAATACAAATTTGATAGATATTCATTATTTTGGGAAGTTATAGGAAATCACAAATTTATGCATTGTGGAGAAGGATAAAACTACCTTCCAACCCCCTATTTAATTATTATTTGAGCAGCCCTTAATAAAACTCACCAGTCAAGACTGTCTAGAAGATTGTTTTGTTGTAGTTTCTGCTTCAGTACATCATATCTTTCTTCTCTCATTGTTCCTCCCACTAGCTCTCCAACCTCTGGTACCAGTAAATCTACAGAGGAAACCTGTTCAATGAAAATATAATGAATAAGTTGTTTCCATTTATACTATAGATATATTTTTGTTAAGAAGAGCAAAATATAGATCTATTGTGTTGAATATACTTAAAATTTATCAAGGGGATAAATTCAGTGTGTTTATAATATAATGATTTATATGATGTGCCATACAATATATACTGCTTTTAGTTTTGGCCGATTGATTGCTCCACTCAACAGCACATTCTTTAATATCTCGCATAAACAGGCTAAAAGGGCAAAATGGACATCAAATTTGCCAATGGAGTGAAATTCTAATTAAAATGTAAAATTTTATTATTTGTAGGCTTTTTATTGATAAATCACTTTTTGCATGATTCTTATGAGGTGATTAACTTAATTAGGATAGCATAATAACAGAGACTTACTGTCTGTCCATCGTCATTAACCCTGGCATAGAAAGGTTTTATATTGGCAGGGAAGTCTGTTACAAACACTGGTATATCATTATTATACTTTACTAGGTACTTCTCATGTTCTCTCTTCAGATCTTCTCCCCACTGTAATACATAAAACATATAAACATGGAGAAAATGTTTCCATAAGACACATTTGCCCTCCATCTCAGCAAAAAGAAAGTAGACCAATGTCGGACCTGAAAAGGAGGAATTACAGTACAACTCACCCTGAAAATGCTTCAGACCAAATATCAAATCTATCCATCATATACAAGCATATAAATCTTTGATGAAAATTGACAGACATACGTAAAGGTGGACAGATGGACGGTGGTAAAACTTAATGCCCCTGTTACTCAAAAGCAGGGCATAAAAACTGAGAAATATTACTCATTTGTTGTCACGTAATTAGTAAAGGAATTCTCTTTCTATAGTGAGCTGAAATTAAAATTTTTTAAGGGCTGTTACATTACTAAATGTATAGGTTAGGAAGGCACCTCTATTAAAATTTGATTGATTGATTGAATGTTGCTTAACGTCCAGGGGCAAATATTTCATGCATTTTCAGCACGAGAGCATATTAATGAATGAACCCTGCTTTGTACTAGACCGACATGCTGAGCCGGATTTTTAACGTGCTAGCTCACGAAAGCAACAGTCCACAGGAAGATGTGCCACTTTACCAGACACATTATTCTGACTCTGGGCTGACCAGTCTTTCCTCTTACTCTTAACTGCTGCATGCTAAGCGGAGAAGCAGCAAATACCAATTTTAATGTCTTTGGTTTGACACGGCCAGGGATATTCAAATTTGACGGGTGGTGGTTATTTCAAAACATTATCAAACATTAATAGGAAATATACATTTATATCCACTATACAATAATCAAATATGTATTGGCAACTGAAACAATTGGTGTTAAAATTCGCTGAAAAATAATTTGTGAAAAGTAATTATATAGGCAATTTTGCATAACAGTATATGACAAACAGATCATTATATGTTACTCTCAATATCATCAATGGCATCATCCTTGAGTTAAAGCCCTTGATGCCTATATGGAAGTCTGAGAATGATATTTCGGCTCGTATGGAAAGTGGCATGTAATAATCTAAAAGTATTGGTGTACGGCATCTGTTCTTCTCTGTCATGTCAACTTCTCGCATTCTTTGCTAATGAAACTGGCTGGTCGTGATACCAGATGACATAAAAACTTTGTACCATCACACTGGGTATTCAATGTGCAAAAAGCAGTATTATTACCAATATACTTACACTTATTTTAAATTCAAACTTTTTGTTTTTCTTTTCTAAAATTTTCACTGCATCTGTATATGGAATTCTGTAATAAAAATATACACTTCATAAATGCAATATCAGCCTTAAATTCTTACCAAATAAAATACAACTTCTGTGCATATATAGAAACATAGCACTCTAGTGCTGAACAAAAGCTCGCCTAATGATTTTTAAAGTACCAATTCATAGATTCAAAATAGAATTTACAATTATATTTATTAATCTGATTTATTAATAAAAGCATCATATCTGATAAACTATTCAAATACGTTTCAAAGCCTTTCTATATACATCCATGCATCGAGGATACATAAAATTTTCAATAGCGAATTCATGTCCGCTAAATTAGGAGTGTTACCAGCTGTTGCATCAGAAATCGACCACAGAACAGGGAATCGAATATCGAAGACATATAATTCTTTTAAAAAATCTTGTTAGATTGTTTTGATTAAAATCCATCAAGCGTCATCATTGCAGCATGGGCAGACTCCGATGATGATACCAACGAGCCTGACAATAGTCTGAATTTCTATAATCAATATTTGAGTTCAAACACTAACACTTTATTCCAATATACATGTACTAGTATATTTTATTAAGAAAGTCGTCTGTTCTCATACAACAGCCATGCTGTTGAAAAACTGAAGCTAATATTATTCTGCGTAACAATGATACAATTAGGTTTGCTTTATATAAATCATTCTTTTTTCCCTGCAATCATTTTAAAATTGACCAAAATAAACACATTCAATATACATATATATAAGTAAACAATAAAACATGTTGTTTGGTGAAAAATAGTCTGTATTGTCAGGGTTGTAACATACAATAACAAGGCTTGCAGAGCTTACTTTCTGGTTAAACTGTCACCCAATACCAACTTTACATGTATTTTGACAATATGCAAATATGGGGTAAATGTCAGAGAGACTACACTCAAACCTGTGAAAAACAGAGGAATTTACAAATCTAGCCTTCAACAATGGTGAAAGACCACTTCTTGTGAAAAGCTCTATATCACCCCAATTAAAAATTTGTGTATACATAAAATAATACTGCTTATACCTGACTATTATCAAAAATATACATGTAACAAAACATTAAACACAAAGACAAACCTATGACCACAATTCCTGACTTGGGACAGGCACATCAGACATAAATGACCTTTTAATTTTCTTACTGGTAAATTGCAACAATTATTTTTATCTGTACTTCCTGTACAGTTGTATTGACTCAAATAAAAAAATCATTGGGTTGTTGTGAAGGATGACATTATATTGTCAAGTACAAATGTATTATATCATCGGATGCTTGTCTTTAAGTATGCCTTTAATTGAATGAAATAGATATAAAGTCATTTATTATATCAAACAACTTGTTTTCATACATTGAAGTCAAGTAGATCTTATGTTAAATTTTGTTAAAAATGACATTTCCAGCTTGAAACAACAACTACAAAGAATAAAGTACATTTTGTATCTTGAACTGACTTCGTCACTGCACAATCTTCGGCCCACCCTATGTGCTTGAACCTATTGTGTTCAGTTGATGTTGAAATGTTTCCATCTATTTTTTGTAGGAAAACTCATTTAATGAAAAAGTTTCACTTTACCTTGTATATGAACTATCCAGAGCTTTCTGTACTGTTTTCTGAAATTAAAAATTATTACATGATTGTTCTAAAAAGAAATCATTTATGTTTTTTACAGACACCACAATATCAAAATTGTAAAGTTTTGTTGTTTTGTATATTGAATTTAATTAATTACAGCATATCATAGCCATATGAACTTAAAGTTCATTATACAATGTTTCTATGATGTTAAGAAATATCCTAAACAAATTTAGATTTAAATTTTTATTTATAACGGATCTCTAAACTTGCTAAAAAACCAATCAGGAACTTATAAGATTTACGGTAAATGCTTCCATTCTCTGTGATGTCACATTTTATTTTGGAGCTTTTCATAGCTTGGCTGACGTTGAAGGTCCGTAAATGATTGTTGAAGGCTTTGTGGTAACCTGTAGATGTTTGTCATTTATACTTTTGGGATGACTGTCTCAAAAAAAATCATGCCACATCCCCTATTTGTATAATTATTGATAATGCAAGGCTGGATTTAACATGGAGTATTTTGAACTTCATATCTAACACTCTTGAACGTGAATGGCTCAGGCAGCATGGATATCCCTTACATACTTTTTTAGTTCTATTGTTGTTCTATCTTTAACCTATTTCTTTTTTATCCTATCACCATTTTAATCAAGTTTTTGAACTATCTTCCAACTCAAAAAAGTATTAACTGTTATACCTTTATAAAATCTTCCTATCTAAAATCTATCAAACTTTATTAAAAAAAAACATTAATATTTTAACTGTTTTGCAACAGTAATAATTTTCAATAGCAGCAGGTAACAGTTCTAGAACTGTTGACTGCATGGGTATGGCTTAATTACTATTGGCTGATTACATCATGTGGTCCGTTATGATGGACAAAAGAATTATAAAACAGTTATAGACTGGATCCTTGGACAACAGCTGTTTTGTATGAGCCTCTGACTGAACTGTAGTCATCAGCCTACAGCTCAGTCAAACAAAACAGCTGTTGTCGGAGGATTGAGTCTGTAGCTGTATATTGTTCCCCATTGAGTTCATGTTTCAGTAGCCCAACTGCATGTTCATTTGATAGTATTACCTGGTAGTCTTTCTCTGCCACATACTTAAAGTAAAACTCTAAATCTTCATTGTAACTGTTTTGTAATTCTCTTATTGTAAACTTTGTCAAGTCTTCAATTACCTTTAAAATACAACAATATTACAAGTAAAGTATCATCAATACCTAAATAATCCAAACAATACTATCATTGTCACAATTATCTGAGAGCTACTGGTAAGAGCTGGGACTGTCTGTAAGGAGAAACTTTACAAATCATCATATTATTTTATAATTTTTTTATAATCATTACAGGGGTTCAACTCTGTAAGGAAAGTCTTGACAGCAGTATACTCACATGATAAATGTAAAAGGTTAAACAGAGGTGATTTAAATAAATCTAATTTTAATTAGACTGGTTTGGTAAAATTTCAAAGAAGTTGGACCACCACTTTTTTGTGAAACGTTCGCCAGATGTGTTCACTTTTCTAACTGTAACCTTTAATTATAGATAGTATATAAGAAAACTGTTTAATGTAGTTCCAGACAGACACAGATGCATTTGTGCTCTGTAAAGTTTTCATGCAATTTATGGGCTGGGGTTGTTTAACTTTATCCTAAGCAATAGTGAGGGATATAATTTGTATAAACAATGAGAGGCCATGGTATGTCATCTATGGTGATCTAGCTGTTTAAGGTAGAGCTACCAATGTTTAATTGTACAAACAAATATCTGAAATTATTTTCTAGGATGATTTTCATGCTAAAATGCTGAAAACTTAACCCCAATGCAGACACTAAACTAAGAAAAAAAAACAAAATTAGTGGGAGTTGATTAAATTTTTGGTTGCAGCATATATTTTCATGCATATTCAGGATGAAAACAAGTTTACAAACAATAAAAAAAAACAAGGGGTGGGTTGGATGTCAGAAAGGGGAATTTTCTTGTCACAGGTTGCCAAATTTTCTGTTACAGGACGCTAACTTGGGGCTGTTCTGGTTATGGCAAAATTAAGCCTTAGCAACTGGCTACTTGCAAACCCTCATTATGGAAAGTTGAAAGGGATCTGGAATGTGCTAAGAGCAGGGTATTATCCCAACGGCCAACACTGGGCATGGCAGAAACTTTCCCATCTGAGATGACATTGGAAAAGAAAAGTTGTGGCAATAAATGAGGAATTACCATTTGAATTGGAGTATATAAGTAGGCCTTGAAAATATTTAAAGATAAGTGAGAGATCACCTTTCAAAAGGGGAGGTAAATCAAGAGTATGTACCTGAAGTATATCCTCTAATGACTGAGTGAATGCAACTTCTGCTTCCACCATGTAGAACTCTGCTAGATGTGTTCTGTCTTTAGATACATCTGCCCGGAATGTTGGACCAAAGTTATAGCATCTTGATATTGCACTGCAAATATAACAAGTCAGGATTTTAGGGGGACAAGTTTTAATTGCATTTTATTTTTAGTCAAACCTCCATAAAGTTGCTATTTATAATGCTAAATAGGAAGAGACTTTGTAAGAACTGTGACCTTTTATTATTAACTCAGAATGTTAAAGAGGTCAAATAAAAATGAATGTTAAGCAATGGTTGTTTCCAATGTGATTTTGAAAAAAAGGTTTCCTTTTCAAGCTAGGTGACAAGATCAACAGAATTTACATTTATTTACTAAAGAACCAGTAATGGGTATTCTACAAAGCACAGGAATTAAAGGATAAACTGTACATGGTAGTATTGTTTTATCAATGAGGATTGATATTGAACCTGCAAATAACAAGACAAACTGTGAGCAAAACTCATGAAATTCATGGATTATCTGCCCTTGGAATTGAAATGAGCTGAGAGGAATTTCTTTCCTATGTGCAAATATACACATTGTGTCTGATTATGTAAACTTTCATTGAAACCCTTTGAACTGTTTAGAAGATGCGTTTACAATATATGACGACAGACATGGACAGATTAACAGACGGACAAACAGACAGGGTGATTCCTATATACCCCCAAAACTCACACTGTCTGGGTGTCTGACCAGCCTTTGTTGACTTACCTACCATGTAATTGTTTCTAAGTGTAGCTGTCCAGAGACAGTCAGACTGTCTGGGTGCCTGACCAGCCTATGTTGACTTACCTACCCTGTAATTGTTTCTAAGTGTAGTTGTCCAGTGACAGTCAGATTGTCTGGGTCGCTGGCCAGCCTATGTTGACTTACCTACCCTGTAATTGTTTCTAAGTGCAGCTGTTCAGAGACAGTCAGACTGTCTGGGTGCCTGGCCAGCCTATGTTGACTTACCTACCCTGTAATTGTTTCTAAGTGCAGCTGTCCAGAGACAGTCAGACTGTCTGGGTGCCTGGCCAGCCTATGTTGACTTACCTACCCTGTAATTGTTTCTAAGTGCAGTTGTCCAGAGACAGTCAGATTGGCTGGATTCCTGAAGAACAACTTTGCTTTGTTCTTGTCTTCTCCTTCTGACAGTTCTTCAATCAAGTCCTTATTTAGTGGCTGAAATATTTTAACAAGCAAAAATGAAATCGTTTGCCAGTCTGGACAAAACCTACACTGATAAAAACTACAAAAATAATGTTCATCTGGATCAAGGCAGAAACATGTCAGTAATTTTCAGGGGATCAGAAGGTGTGCATCCTAAAACATGTGTGAATTTGATCCTGAGTACAATTGAAAGATTTGTTTTTTCATAATTTGTATTTAAAACAAGTTCATGACAAAGTGAATGAAAACCAGAGGCTCAGAAGGCTGAGCCTGAATTGCTCACCTGACATTGGGCCAATCAGAAACACACATTTAATAGCTAATAGTGGCTATGATTCTTGCTTAACTTATACAGGACCGCCATAGATGCTTCCTGTCAAATATTGTTTCATTTGGCCAAGCTTTTTTGAGGAAAAAATATTTTGTTTCAGCCAACCAAAAACTAGTATAGAATCATATGGCACCCAAGATTTTTGTCAGATTGGGACCAAATGAGCAAACTTTGTAAATGCTTCCTGTAAAAATTTTGTTCCATTTGGGCAATCGGTTTCAGAAGAAAATAGTCCTTGGTGGCCAGGTTTTTGTCTGATTAGGACAAAATACTTTGTAAAAAACCTTTAGTAAATGCTTCTGTAAAGTTTGGTTCCATTTGGCCTTGCATTTTCGGAGGAGATGATGAAAATGTATAAGTTTATGGATTACGGACAAACGATAGACGCCAAGTGATAACAAAAACTCATACAGCCTTTCATCAGGTAAGCTAAAAAAAGAAATATCCTTAAAATTTGACCTACTAGAAACATATCTGTCTGTGTCAGCAATGTTAGTTGACATTGCAGGCAATGTAAATACACTTTTTAAAGGCAAACCCATAGCTGTTGCGTGCAGATTATGGGTTCATATGACCCTGCAGTTCTTTCAGGATAAATGAATGAAGTTTCAGGGCCTGTTCACACTAGGGTATCCTAAATCCGGATTAACCTGATCCGCATCAACTTAAGCCAGTTTACAGGTAACATGTTGCGTTCACACTAGCGTTGGGTTTGTGGCTTAACTTAATCAGGATTAAAATTGAAATGTAAAAATCAAAAGACCACAAGTAACATTACTAATTATGACATCAGATTTAACCACATTTTGCATTCACACTACAAATTTATCCAGATTATTTTGATCTGCATTAACTTAATGCAGTTTAAGTTAATCCAGATTAAATCAAATCTACTGTGAACGCAATGTGACTTAATCCACATTTACCTGAGTTAATCTGGATTAACTTTTGTAGTTTTATCAGGCCCTAAAAGTAAACAGCTTGATGACAAGCAACAAGTGATGACAAATCCAAAGTGGCTGGGTGAGATTAAAAGCACAAATATATATTTGAAAATTCCATACCTCCACATTGAAGACCTCTCCACCTCCTTCACAGTCATTGGATGTCAGTATTGGTGTGTGTATAAACAGAAACTGATTTTCCTGCAAGAAATGAAAAATAATAAATAGAGGTCAATTATTTCCTGAAAGTTTCTCTCTAATGGTCGTTCAATAATTTGATTTTCATGCCCATTATTTTTTATCTTCCACACATTTTTATAAAAAATGACAACAATTAATTTTTCTTGTTTGCCTTTAATTCATTTCAAAAATAATATAAACAAAAAAAGTCTCAACAAATTAATGACAAATCGCAGTATCAAAGTTCATTCTGAAACAAAATAATCTTCCTAGTTACAATGTCAGAGTTTACCAATACAGAGGAGTGAAAAAATACTGATCATAAGTTCTTTTATCAGTTGTGTACAAAATAACTATACTCTTTGTCAGAGTTAATTTGTTTATTGTTAAATATTGTTATTGTAAAATAGTATTTATTTTGTAGATAGAAATAAATGCAAGCAGTGTGCTCTCTTGCTTAATCCTATTAATGTACCATGTGCACTGAAAAAATATATGAAAGGTAAACTACTGTTACTTTGTCATTTTAAATTTTTTGTTTCGATTTTATTGTACATTATGGTTTAAAATATCAAAAAAGAGAATTCCATCAAGAAGCTTCATAGATTTTGTTAATAATTTTCCCACACAAGTAAGGCTTTTTTCACATTGGCACTTACATATAAATATTTGTGAAGGCATTAGATGCACCATACTTTATTCATGGAAGACTACTGAACTACTACTTTGTGACTGGCACTGGTTGCACCAAAGATTATTGAAAGCTTTAGTTGAATATTTTAAATGAAGAAAATCTCCAATGTTGGCCCTTACCTGGAAATATTTGTGAATTGCACTAGTTGCACCATTCCGTAATCTGAGGAGACTACTAAAAGCATTGGTTCTAGGTCTTAAATGAAGAAAATCTCTGATGTATTCTACAGGTAGCCTTGTTCTAGCTTGAAATGGATACTCCTAATAAAATATACAAAAAGTAATAACATTTATTTTATTAAGTCAATTCCAATTAATGAGATTTTACAGATCTATTTTATATCTGAGGTAACTTAGATGAGGGCTAAAAATACATGACACCTGGGGAAGGCACTTCAAAATGGGCCAATCACTCTTAGAGACATTTTATATAATTTGGTTTGTAGTATAAATACAACAGATTTCAAAGAATCCTCGAAAACTGGCAAATTTAAAGTATCTTTTCTGCAGTGTAAGTTTCATTCTAATGCAATATTTTTGTAACACCTTATTTGATTGGCTAGCATTCTACATAAAATTCACAATCTATTCGCCGTAACTAAGATGAACTCCTATAAAAGCCGCCAAATTGTCGCCATGTTGGAACAATAGATTTATGGCTTGTCAAATGTAATAAAACACACAAAATATTTTATGTCTTACGAAAAAAATACCTTAACGATTTTATCCACATTTGCAGCATACTCGAAGCCAATAAACGTCTGATGTTTACATTTCACAATGGAAGCATTCAAGTGACGTCTTGTTGTTTCTATGACGTTAATACGTCGAAAACGTTTCGCGGAATTTCTTTTTTACTGTTTTTTTTTATATAAATAAGAGGTTTTGAGTGACAGTTGCATTAGAATGGAGATGACTGTATTGTATTTTAAGCTTTTCGGACCTAAATCTTGATTTTACTGTCACAAATATCCGTTTACCTGGCTCCACTACGCGTCGCCAGGTAAACTCAATTTGCGACAGTAAAATCCTCAATTTACGTCCTCAAAGCTTTAAATACAATACAGTTATCTCCTAAATGGAACAGCTACATGTTTAATTCCAGGTACAATACATACATATTAATACATATATACATATATATGTATTGATATATTCAGTAAATCTATTGAAGTTTAATACAAATGAACTCTGGAGGCACTTGACATCTAACATTAAACATTTAACTGTGGGTTATGTAAAAAAAGAAGATAATACGTTCAAATAACATTTAAATTTGTATAATTTATCTCTATGGGTGTGTTAGTTAAATGTAGTACAAGCAGCCACCACCTGCTAAGCTCACCTTTACTCTATGGTATCAATTAAGGGGAGATAATTTCAATCAAGAAATAAACAGTGAATATGTAGAGTCTGAAAGCAACATTGGCTTTCATCTTTATTCTTGTTTTTGGATAAACTATTAAATTCATTTAAAAAACCAAACCAAACAGGGCAGATGACTACACCTAAAAAAATTCTTGCTTAGGAAGTGAAAAACAACAATTAATTTTTAAAAATAACGGAGTGGTTCATGTATTATCAGAGCCTGATTCTTACAAAGGTTGGCACTTAAAAATATATATGCATAACAAACCTCAGAGTTACATTTTCCACAAACTTCTACTTTTTCTGCAATAAGTTCAAAATCTTGTTGTTGTCCTGGACTTTCTACCAATTTTCCTTCTATAAAAACACTACTCCCAAAGGTTAAGTCACTAAATAAAAAGAAATTGCAAGTTTAATCATTAATTTTCATCTGACCACTTATCCCCATGGAAAGGTGGAAATTTAACATTGTTTGTCCGAAAGAGAAATCTGTTTGATGAAAGAAATAAATGCAAAGGTATTATTTCTTAAGGACCTTGTTGGTGCTCTAAAGAACTCCAGTGAACTAAAAGCAACAGCTTAATAAGAAATTGTGGACAATACAGAAAAGATGTGGGTTGTGTCTTTATTGAACATTTCCATAACCTTTCTTTTAAATATATGCCAGAAAGACACAATTAACATCTTTTCTGTTCTGTTCTGTGCACTGCACATCTGTTGCCTTTAGTTCACTAGATTTTCTCAGGGCACCAAACAAGCTCTTAAAAACAAGTGCCTTGCATTTCTTTCTTCTATTAAACAGATTGTAGACAAAATAGACAAGTGTGGACACAAAAATGTCTCACCTATAAATGTCTGGACACCATTATTTTCTAATCTAAATATTCAGCAAGTAATATCACCAGGACCCAGTTGTTCAACTTATTTAACTAAGAGTTAAATTTAACTCCATATTCAATTTAGTTGATTTGTACAGGATTTAACTACAAGTTAAAATTTAACCATGAGTTAAAAGTGTTGAACAACTGGGTCC
>JARWCS010323535.1:0-12686 GCA_034783895.1 Geukensia demissa | reverse complement strand
TCTTTATTATGGATTTACAACAAAATTCTGAAGTTCATATGATGAACTACACAAGAACTTTTACCTCTAACAAACATACTTTGGTCATGTTGCTAAATAAGTTCAAAACTTATGAGCAGATACATGCTAAACCACATAGCCAGAAGCTTCAAATGTGTGAAATCAGAGTCTTAAAATTTTGAATAAATTTGTACGGTTACTCGGAAGCTTGTGTCTCACCTGCTCTAAGTATTGCCAGTAGTATTCTATATTAATGGGTTTATTTCAATTAACGAATCCTACATTAAAGTAAAATTCATAAATATTCATAAAGATTTGACAAAGCTATTGAAATTCAAAAAACTTTAACCTGAGGGTTAGCCAAAATTTTGAAAAAAGAGCAGAAGTCTAATTATTGGTCATAATATGTAAAACTTCAGGGGAAATTTTAAACTTTATTCTGAAGGATATATTTTCAATGTAGAGAAGCACTTAAGCTGCTTTCCACGACATCTAACAGGATTTGACAAAGCTTTACCAATGTGAAAAAAAAACTTTAACCTGAATCAATGAAAAAAACTAAGTGCAATTATCCATCAAAATGTGAGAAATTTTTGAAAACTTTTACCTGAATCAATGAAAAAAAATATTTGCCAAAATGCAGAAAAATTAGTATTATTTTTTCAAAATTTAACTCTGGATGATATCAATATGCCCTAGAGAAGATTTTCAGCAAGTTTCATCATTATGTATAAAGATTTGACAAAAATATTAAACTTTGAAATAAACTTAACCTCAGGGTTAACCAAAAATCAAGAAAAATCAGACCAAGTCCAGAAAAAAAATAAATATCTTCAAAATTTCAATATGGATGAAATATTTTGAACATAAAGAAGCTGCTGAGCAAGTTTTACTAATATCCAGATGGATTTGACATAACTATGCGAGTTTGAAAAAGTGTGGACGCCACCAACAATGACTACAACAGAATTTGGACTGCCATGTCTTGCCTACAGCGACTTTTGTCGCAGGCAAGACAAAAAAAAAATGAAAAGTCCCAACTGCTCAAACCATATCTCCTTCACTAAAGGAAAATTAATAATATGTCCCCTTCAGGTCATTGGATATAATATCGGAGGTTCTTGAGAATCTGGTAAAAAAGGCTATATGTTAAACATTAACAGATGAATGATGCATACAAGAAAATGACTAACTGGCCACCTTGAGTTTCTTATCATTTTTGCTGTTTACATTTTCTCTTTTATTATCTATAACAGTTTTCAAGAAAATAAAAAAATGCATAAGGTGCTATGATAACTATGCATGTTCAGTTATGGTGGCCATATTTTCTAGCAATTTTCCAAAGGATCTTATGTTTAACTGTGTCTGGTAGTGGTGACCATCTTGAATGTTGGATTGGCAAAAAAAATTACAAGTCTGGTAAAATCATTTCTGCAATAAAACAACTGAACAGGCTTGGAGGTTTCTAAAAAAGATATTCAAATTATAAGACAATCAAACCACAATATTGGCTCTAACAGTCATCTTTTAATTCCTAACAACAAGTTTTTTTGTTGATAGAACACTATCTAGACAACATTTCTGCCATGGATATTTTACATGCATGCTATTGTTATTGTGAAAAGTGTTGTACATGTATGTGAATCTTCTGTTCAATCCTTTAATTCCT
The DNA here is from genome assembly GCA_034783895.1 of Geukensia demissa. Taxonomy (NCBI): domain Eukaryota; kingdom Metazoa; phylum Mollusca; class Bivalvia; order Mytilida; family Mytilidae; genus Geukensia; species Geukensia demissa. Next base: position 11,017 of record JARWCS010323535.1, on the reverse strand, counting down.
TTTCTCAAAATAAACAAATTACAAAAAAAAAAACATTTCTGCCAAGTTTAGTTGCAATTGGCAAAGTTATTACAGATAAAAAAAGTTTTCAAGTGAACTCCTACTGGGTCAAGTGTTAAACTATGTTGGGTCATGGCCATCTTAAATACCTAATTGGTCATCATAATTCAACGGACTTGATTGTTTCTGATAAGAAAATTTTCAAAGTTTCACCCTATCAGAACAAATAACTAGCTCTAGCAGCAATGTTTTAACTCTGAACAGCGAATGAATAAAAACATTCCTGCCAAGTTTGGTTTTAAACAGCCCAATTTAAAGTATAAAAAGCAAATACATGACAATGCAAAGTAATGACGAAAGCTCTCATGACCATTTAGGACAAGTGATCTAAAAATCGGCTATTACTTAATTCAGTCAATTCTAAATAATAGTTTCGGTAAGAATATCCAGGAAGAAAAAAATGAAATTCAATCAACTGGGTTTATATATGCGTGAAAAACAGCTTTTGTTTTACTAATTTTTTTTATACAAATTTAGGAAGTGTTTCATATCCTTCAACTAAAATTATGTCAAGTCCACTTAAAAATATATATTTTATTAAGTATATGGCTAACACGTAGTAACAATCAGAGTGAGAACCTCTCTGAACAGATTGATAGATACATCTTGTCTCAAGTACATTTTTATGTCAAGTGATGCATTGGTCATTGTTGGTTAGGATATGGCTTTCAAAATCAAACTATTTTGAGAGGAATGAATTTATAAAAAGTCCTGTAAAATTTAAATTCCACTTTGTTCTTCATATTGGAAACAGCTTACAACACCAGACATCATTTATAGTAATGTTACTTATGGTCTTCTGATTTCTATGTTTCCAATTTAATCCGAATTAAGTTAAGCCACAACCCCACTAGTGTGAATGCAACAGGTTACCTGTATTCTGGCTTAAGTTGATTAGGATTAAGTTAAGTCTAGTGTGAACAGGCCCTAAGTCTTTGGTTGGCAGCCATCATATCTTGTATGAAGGATTGTCACCTACCTCAGATAGAACATTTTGTCAGAACCTGATCAGAATCATTCATACCATTTTTGGTTTCAATAAATTAATTATTTCACAAGAAGTATTTTGTATCGATTTTCCATTGGATTCTCTGGTAAATTTTGTCTGTCTTGTATGAATGATAAGAGCCTACCTCAGTCAGAAGATTTTGTGAGAACCTTATAAGAATTATTCATACAAGTTTGGTTTCAAAACATTTATTAGTTCACAAGAAGGCTTTTTCAAGGGCTGTTATATTAAATAATGCAACTCCCCGGATGGTGATCATCTTGGACTGATTGATTGAATGGTGCCTAACATCAAGTGGCAAATATTTAATGTATATTTAAGAGCATATTAATGATGATGATAAATGAACCCTGCTTTGTACTAGACAGACACGCTGAGGTGGATTTTTAACGTACTAGCTCACGAAATTAACAGTCTGCAGGAAGACATGCCACTTTACCTAGACACATTATTCTGACTCTGGGCCGACCTGTCTTTGCTCTAACTCCTAAATGCTGCATGCTTAGCGGAGAAGCAGCAAATACCAATTTTAATGTCTTTGGTTTGACTCGGCTCGGGATCGAACCCTTGACCTTCTGCATTCAAGGCGAGCATTACACCATTACACCACCAAGACAGTCATGATCATCTTGGATGGCAGATCAGTAACTGAGTAAAAACACTCGGTCAGCACCTCAAAACGAACATAAATGTCATTTGGTTTTAATCTGTTTACTGCTTCTCAAGAAGAAGTCATTTGTATGTATTTCCCTTAGGGTCCTATGTTAAGGTAAGATTCCAAGAAAATTTGGTCAGTACCACTGAAGACATATAAGGCCATGTTTGGTTTCAATCCATTCATCGGTTGCCAATAGAAAATCTTTTTTAGTCCTATGTTAACTACTGATAAGTTATCACCAGTGGCCATCTTAGATGATGTGTCATAACTAATGTAACAACACCTGATCAGCACCTTGTTAGGAACATTCATGAAATGCTGGTTTCAATGCATGAAGTGGTTCTTAAAGAGAAGTTTTCTGTATGAATTTTTATGTTCTTAGTTTAATTTAGTCCACATCTGGCAGTAATTTTGCATGAGAGATTAGCAACCATCATTTTGTTAATACATTATAAGAATCATTCATATCAATTTCAGTGTTAATCCATTGCCTGGTTCTCAGAAAGAATTCATTGAATCATATTTCCCATAGGTTCTTGTGTCAAATTAACCCCTGCCTGCCATAATGGATTGCAACCAAATTGAAAACATATGGTAAGCAAATTCATTTCAGATTTCTATTCATTCAAGAACCTGTATGAATTTTCCATAGGGTTCTATCACTCTTATGTTAAACTAAGTCCAGGCATCTTGGTTGATGGATCTGCACCATAATAAGAACATTTGGTTAACATCTCATAAAAGACATTTGTACCATGTATGGTTTCAATCCATTCTGATGTACAAAAGAACAAGTGTTTTGTATGTATTCCCATTGGGTCTGATTTTAATTACATGTGTGTTAGACCCCAATCCGCAGTCAACATAAGAATATTCACACCATGTTTGGTTTCAATCCATTTAGTGGTTCTCAAGTAGACGTCTTTTGTAAGTATTTCCCCAAAAGTCCTTTGTTGAACTAAATCTGGACTGGCAGCCATATTGGAAGATGGATTGACACCAAAGTAACAACACATAGTCAGCATCTTACAGGCAACATTCATGTAATGTTTGGTTTCAATCCATTCAGTAATTCTCAAGAAGTTTTGACTGTGAAATATTGGCAGGCCATAGACTGTAATAGCAAAAGATCCAATTGTGAGGTAAAAATAGGTAAACCAACAACTTTGATTTCAGTCAAACTTCAGTTAACTTGTACTCAAATAGCATGTCCACTTTTTCTAAATTTCCATGAAAGGCCTATAATGTTAAAGTAAGTCTGTCTGGCACCAATCTATGATGTCTGCTGAACAAAAATCTCATCAAAACCAATCTTGCTGTAATGGCCATCTTGATTTTACATATTTCACAAAAAAACATTACTTTATTAGAGGAATATTTGAGAGTCATTCATAAAAGTATATAGTTATTTTAATTTCAAATTAAATGAAATTTGAATCATTTATCTATAGAGTCTAATGTTAGCACTATGACTGACTGTGGCATAACTTTGCAGAATACCATCATCTACACAAGAAAACAATTCAGTAAGCTTGACTGTCTCTGACAAAAATACTTTCTTAGTTAAAGACAATCAGAATGCATGATCTTTCCCTAACACTCATGTTTAATTTCTTAAAGAAGAAAAACCAGAAGACCACCAAATGACCATTTTCTACAAAGTTTGGTTCCAACTAGCAACTAACAAGACGTTTCTGATGTGAAAATTAAAATGTAAATTGTAGATGCCTTGACAATGGAAACAAAAGTGATGGCAAAAGTTGATTAGCTCACCTTAAAGGTAAGGTGAATTAGTAACTTTTATTTTATTAAAGGAGTTTCCCTTCAGCCTTTCAATCTCCCCTTCTTTAAACTTGCTAATGTCAAAATCCTGGATATTAAAAAAGTGATGGCAAAAGTTGATTAGCTCACTTGAAAGGTAAGGTGAATTAGTAACTTTTTTTTTTATTAAAGGATTTTCCCTACAGCCTTTCAATCCCCCTTCTTTAAACCTGCTATGTCAAAATCATGGATATGACCTCAACTTCTGTCTATAACAAGACATATAATATTTAAGGCCTGCAATTTGAAATTTACTTGCAAAAACTTCGAAATCTTTACATGTCATATCTCTTCAAACAATTACAATTTCTACCACACCTAAACTTGTAATCTTGTAAATAAACTTAACAATTATCAATCGTTTTGACCCATGACCTCAAAAGATTTACAGACAAAACAGAGATAAAAGCTTTCAAACAGTAGATTTTATTTCTTCCAAGTAAAATGTGAAAATCTATAACTGAATATTATCTACCTATGACCAGTTTATACCAGTTCAATGTAAATGACTATGTATCACAAATCTATTCCTACGTGTACTTATAAATGTACTGTAGGTGGAATTTTTTTGTTTGAAATTTTACAACTTACCACAAGGCTTGTAAAAAGTATAATCATTAGAGAGAAAAACATCATTAACATTATTTTGTAATACATAAAAGAAAAAACAAAGATTTTAGAAATGGGAAATTAGAGGGTAGTAGGAGCCTGTAACATTTACCTGGCTGAGCCCCAAGTAAATAATAATTACCTATTAGAAACTAAAACCAGGGTCTCCCTGGAGCCTGTATAGCTCACAAATCAATGATATAAAAATAGCAGATTTGGCATGATTGTCCATGAGACAGCAATGACTTTACTTTTGTCTTTAAAAATACAGGTTTACCAAAATAAAATAAATATTTATATACTACTTAAATATTTCAAAGAAAGAATATGGAATATATACCAGAAAGTTACAATCCACATCTTACATACATTTATACCAAATATTCAAAAGCCAAATTTAACTGCATGTAAAACACTTTTCTTGATTTACCTTCACCAGAAATGCTAACATACATTTCAAGGGAGTAACCTTTCATCAGTAGCTTAAGAACCAAAACAAAGGAAATCCAATCAGTCCAAACATTGCAAATTGAAGTTTATAAGCAATGCTGTTTATCAAGAAGGAAAAATATAGTAGAGGAATATTTAAGGACATTTTACTAAAGTTTAATTTTAACAGTCTAAACAGTTCTCAGCAGACAAGAAGATTTTAAAGGCATTTTGTAGGGTAAAAGGTTTCAACTGTGGTGGCCGTCTTTTTTGGTCTGTGTGGATGCCAGATAAAACTTTGGTAGAAAACCATCTAAAGATGATTCCACTTAAATTTAATTCCATTTCAGAAAAGAAGATTTTAAAGAAACCTACCAATTGAGTCCCATGTAAAACTATGTTCGGCTGTGGCAGCCATTTTGGTTGGCAGTGGGGTTCTGGATCCAATTTCCTTAGAGGACCATCTAATAACCATTCCTCTAAAGTTTGTCTTTAGTCAGCCATTACAGAAAAGGAAAAATTTAATTGTATTTCCCTTATGGTCCACATTAAATTAAGTTCAACTGTGGCAGCGATGTTGAACGGCAAGAATGTTGGAAACAATTTGGTATCAGACTATATCACCCAAGTTTGGTTGCAACTGTCTCAGTAGGCTCCAACAACATTTTCATGTTAATTTCCCATACGTCACATGGTAAGCTATGTTTATCTGTAGTGGCCATCTTGGTTAATTGGTGGGGATGATGGATAAAAGAATATAGAATAGAACAGAATGGGCCCACAAGGGGCATAGATTTATACAATCATTACAAATATAACACAAGTGCATACATATAACACAAGTGCATACATACAATGTCCACACACATATATCTTTATATATGAAATGTTGGTGGAGGACCATCTAAGGACCACTCCACTAAAGTTTAAATTTCATTAGCTCAGCCATTTAAGACAAAAAGATTTTTTAATAGACTATATACCATAGGTTTCATGTTGAACTATGTTTGGCTGTGGCTGCCATCTAGGTTCTTCAGTATGTGTACCAGATACAATTTTGGTAGACCATTCCACCTAAGTTTGTCCAATGTGCTTCATCAGTTTCAGGTGACAAGATTTTTTAAAATACCAACCCCCTTTTCTTACATTTTTAGTGACAACAGCCATATTTTGCAAAGTATAGGGACTCTGGATAAAATTCTTAAAGGGGACTACCCGAAGACAAAACCAGCAAAGTTTGGTTAAAATTAGCCGTGTGATTTCAAAGGAAATGTTAATTGTTGATGGCAATAGCTCTCACGATCATCTGGGTATGGTGAGCTAAATTGAAATTCCACTGAATTGTCATACATAAATCTACAGTTTCATGTGGATCAGCAATATCAGGTCCTGATACTTCTATCTATCAAATGGACTGATTCAGATTTGTTTTGACTAATTTTCATTGATCAAAAGGTCATTTGCAAGGTGTTCCACATGAGGACAAAAAGTGAATTTCTGAATCTGTCAATTCATTATACTTTTGATTGATTGATTGATTGATTGGTGCTTAAAATCCTGCAGAAAATATTTCATGCATAGTCAGGACAAGAGCATATTAATAATGAGTGATGATGAATGAACCCTGCTTTGTACTAGACCGACACGCCGAAGGGGATTTTTAACGTGCTAGCCCATGAAAGCAACAGTCCACAGGAAGACATGCCACTTTACCCAGACAAATTATTCTGACTCTGGGCCTACCAGTCATTAGTCTTACTCTTTAATGCTGCATGCTTAGCTGAGAAGCAGCAAATACCAATTTTAATGTCTTTGGTTTGACACATCCGGGAATCAAACCCATGATCTCCTCCTTTTGATAATAATCTGAAGATACACGAACCCCTTGGTCCTCAACAAACTGAATCTATTACTTAACACATGGATTCTTGAGCTCAAATTTTACCTTGATGAAAACCTTTTAGAGACCCTTAGACCTCCATTTTTTCTAGATTTTTGTAGACATGGTGCAGTCACCTTGGCAATTACAATTCTTTTTTATACTTAAAATTGCAATTCTTTTTATAATGTAGATAATCCTATCCCCACCAGATCCATTTAACCTTACATGTATTACATATACAACACCAAATATTGAAAAGTTCATGTTTAAATGAAATTAAAATCCCTTTGTTTACAGTCTATACAGTGAAAATAATAAAAATGAAATTAAACCCTATCTTGATATGTATGTTTTGTGGTTATAAAATCTGTGGTTAAGGAAGGTGAATCATTTGACACTGTAGTACTGTTTCTAGGCTGAACCAGGAAACGTTTTCATATTCAACAAACAAAATAATGACTTTTACTGTTAAACCTACATGGGTGTTGTTTTTTTTTTTGAACAAATATGAAAATTCCAAACAAATATTTCTAAATATGACACAGATGACTTAATTGACAATATAACATATTAAATTGTTTTCCTCAAAACTAATATTTACTAGAACTATTTCTAATGGGAGACAACCTCAAGGATTTGTCCAATAATTTCAAGTGAAGAAAGACTTGTGTTATCTCCCCTTTCAACTACTTGCAATTTGAAGTTGCATAAGCTGATGATGCAATTTTTCTGATTTTTTAAGAGATTCAGAAAAAAAATTTAAATATCACAGTTCATTTCAATTTTTTACCTTAAAAACTGAATCAGATTTCCTACTGTGTCAGCAATCTTCAAAAACTCATACCTCAGTTTAAAGCAGCTGCCCCAAGCCCTTTTGTCCTTTAATCAGTGCAGAACTATAGAAAACCGATTAATTTCAAATAAAGATGACTTTTTTATTGTTGTATTTTCTGTACAATTTTGCATGACAAAACAAATGCTTGCAACCTCAAAACATTGCTGACATTATTCGCAATAAGAAAAGATAACAAGTTTTCTATTTCGGTTCTTTCAATGACATTTTACTCTAAAATGTAAAATTTAACTAAAATTTATGTCACTTTCACTTGATAATGTTGAAATGGAAACACTTCTATTTTCCGCATAAACCAAAATTTGACAGGGCAGTGGGGTCAATCGTTCCCAGCCAAAAGGTAGGGCCTTTCACTACTGTTTAGGATTTTGCTGTGTCAGCGCACCTGATGCCAATGCCTTTGTAGCTGATAAATTAGAGACTTAGTGTTGAGTCTTCTCCGGAAGACATGTGTCACCTGATTTCTATTTGCCTAGGAAGGCAAACATTAAAGGCAATAAGTTTGGTTTATTTCTGATGAAGGATTAAGAAGGAGAAGCGGATTAGAAATTATACTCCCTCTCTTTTCTGCATAATGCAAGTCAAAATTGCAGTAAGAATTTGCAGCATTGAATTCCTGGGAATATAAAATAGGAGGTGCAATACTACATCAGTGATAAAGAGCATCCAAAAATTTGTTTAATTTCTATTCAGTAATTGGTTAAGGAGTAGCAGATTAGAAGTTGTACTCGCCTTTTTCTCACTGCATTTTAAAAGTCAAAAGTGCAGCCAAAAATATTACTGTAATTTTCTGGAAAATTAAAATAGGTGCAAAACTACCTCTATTGATAAAGATTCTGTTAAAATTTTGGTACCCCCTCCTTTTCAGCATACTGCAAGTCAAAGTTACTGCACTGAATTCCTGGGAAGATAAAATAGGAGGTGCATTACTACATTCATTCATAAAGAATCTGTGAAAGTCTGTTTAATTTCTACTGAGTGGTTTAGGAGGAGCAGCAGATTAGAAATGGTACCTTTATTCACTGCATTTTACATGTCAAAATTGGAGAAAAATTTAAAATATTGATTTTCTGGAAAAATAAAATAGGAATATTTGCAATACTACATCTACTACATCTGTTGATGATAATTCTGTTAAAATTTGGTTAATTTTTGTTGAATGGTAAATATAGAAACTGTGCCCCCCACCCCACCCCCCTTTTCAGCATACTGCAATTCAAATTTGCACAAATAATTTACTGCACTGAATTCCTGGGAAATAAAATAGGAGGTGCAGTACTGCAACACTACACCTCATAATAAAAAATGTATGAAAGTTTGGTTAAAATTGGTTAAGTGGTTTAAGAGTAGTAGTGGATTAGAAAGTGTGACGTCGATGCTGACACAGCCGACGTATGGCGACACGGATGCAAGACAACAGAGTGATCCCTTTATGTCGCCATGCTAGATACAGGCAACATAATAAATGAAAGGAATCACTAAACAAGTTTTTTGTTTCCAAGTGAGACCTCATCACTGTTCAGCATTATCTCACAATCTCACACCATAACTATATTTCTATACCTGGCCCTAAAATACATGTAATTGACAAGATCTATCAAGGACATTCTGCAGTTTTTATTGCAATCCACTGAGATGTGAGTTACAGTGTGTCATGAAATGTAAATGAACCCACTGAATATTAAACTGACAATCTATCCTGAAAACAAATAAAGGTTGCATCACTGAACTTCCTGTACAGAATTTATTCTTGAATTTGCAAATAAATAGACTGACAGAAAAGTTGTAAATCTAAAAAAAGTCAGTTATACCATGTGTACACATGTTGGTAGCATCAAACACAAAGTGGACATTCACTACAATAAATGCATTTAATATAATCATGGATTGATTGATTGTTGTTTAACATTCAACAGCAAATATCTCATGCATTTTCAGGATGGAAACAAGTTAACAAACAATAATATATAATCATGGAGCACTCACACTATATACAACTGAAATTTTTAAAGATTTTAAGTGGTATCATAATGATGGGTAACATACTAGGTGAGGACATTTGTACACAAAAGGCAAGGAACCTGACATGCTGGTAGAAGCTACATGTTTTGAACATACATTTAAGGTTCATTAATAAAGGATTGATAAAATATTTGTGTATATGCTTTAATCCACTGTCTGATATTAATATGATGGAAGTTTGACCTATATGTAAGTTGAGCCTTTTACAATTTGTTGAAAAAAAAATTCATTCAAGTGAACAAACAGCCTTAAAAACATTCATGTTAACACTTTTGAAAGACTGTGTAAATACACACCACAGGGGAGATCATCAAACAATTAGCACACATTTGGCCTTTTCAATGGAAGATGCACATTGGACACCAAGAAAAAAATTAAAATTATGTAAAGCAATCAAGCAAACGTTTTTAACCATTGGTTTATCAACCCTGTTTTAAGGCACATTAATTCATAGTCTGATCATGTAATTATCACATTGTGAGTATCGTCATTTGTGACAATTTGTGTTTAGACTGAGACTTTTCATAAGTTTTGCTGGACTAAAAATCCAAACCAATAGTATGGTGGTTGTCTATAGTATCACGGCAATTAATTTTTCAAAAAGGTGCCCAGTTTTGGTTGAATTAGCACGTGAAACTGCAATATCATAGAAGCCGTGATATGGTAGGAAGGCAGTATATATCCTAGTTGATATATCAGCTTGACATTCTTTACAATTATCGGAAGCTTCACTTCTCTATTACACATAACCAACAATTATTAAACCACATCACATTAAAGATAGAGATAAATGTAGAAAAAAGATGAAAGACAATCAGGTATGAGACGTATTTAAAAAAATGGAGTCTTACATTATATGAGTGTAATATGACTTACCTTAGCTTATTCTGTTTCTGTTTTAGTAGATTTGACAAATGAAAACTGTTCGACGCTGTCTCAATGTCACGGCCTTGACACCACTGGGTTGCTGCTTCTTTCTTGTTTGAAAACCATAATACAACTACATAGTTAAACAATGCTTCTAAATTTCCTGAAAAATATGAAACAATATGAAATGTTATTTACATTAAAAACCAATGGAATCAATTTAAACTGTTCAAGCAAAATGACTGTTATAATAATCAAGGTTTGGAAACATGTAAACTGCATGGACAGAAAATGATCCCGATATTAAATAGCTGATCGCGAATGTCCCCTTTGTCCCTGATACCATGGTGTTTGAGATATTGGACTTCAAAAAAAAAAGGTTTGACTGTCTATTAATTGTCTGAATAATGAAGTAAACATTTTTATCTGTTAAGGTGTCCACACCATAATGGCAGTCAAATATTTTAGATTTTTTTTATAAATTAATTATTATAAAAAATTAAATGATATGTTTTAGGAAAAAATTTCTGTGAAAACCTGTGTATAGTATCCAAAAATTTGCTGCATTTAATAGTGTTTCTGAAGATTTTTACCAATGTCATGACAATAATTTCTTCTAGAAAATCTGGTTTTTATAATAATCACATGGTTACTTATGGTGGGAATACCTTTACTAAGGGGAAGACTATTTTATTTTCTAGTGGGAATGGAACAAGCAGTATAATTTTTAAAACTTAGCTTTGAGTCTTCCCCGGAAGACGTGTGTCGCCTGCATGTCGACAACAGAACATTGTAGATAAACATGGT